>BLSH010232229.1:977909-1015385 GCA_018402905.1 Glandirana rugosa
CTAAAAGGTAGGCAACAAAACCACTACCAACAGTGGATCTGTTTATTTTTCCACTTAACGAAGGGAACCGCCTCCGTGTCTGTCCGGGTCGGTGACAGGACTTTACTCCTTATTAAGATATTAAAAACTCTATGCACTACATTATTCCGTACACTACTTACTTTAGGACGATCTAATGAAGTCCGACCGGGGAAAACGTCCATATCGAGACATTTTGTAATTTCCCTATAATTGGTGAACTGTTGACCCGTGAATTTGGGGGAAGGATTGGTCTGGTTAAAAGTCGAAAGTCACGAGAGTGTGAAACTTACTGTTAATGAGTCAGTATGATGTGACATGGGTTTACTTTAAAAGCAGGAAGTGTAGTATGACTGAGTAATTGTCATTCAAAGTGTGAGAGCACTGAAAGCTGAAAATTGGTCTGGTTAGGAAGGGGGTTTAAGTGCCCAGTTGTCAAGTGGTTAATATCCCTTTAATGTTTTACAGAGCTATACCTGCAAAAGGGGCCAGCCTGAAGTAATCTAGCAGGATTTCATTCATCACATGCCTTATTACATCACGTATCTCAAAAATTATAGAATTATTCCTCATTTCAGGACAGTGGCTGGGCCTGTCTGTGCCTCCGCCAAGGGAAGCAATTCACCTTTTTATTTGTCTAGGTGACAACCATCACCAAAACAACGGATGGAAAATCCAAAAATCTGAGTAGTCACCAGACCCGAGGGTGGGGGAAAATCCTTCTATGTTGCTGTGTCAACTCTGGGAATACTATTTAGTTTGGGAAGATTTTCTCTCATATCCTGTTACGTCTCCATGACAGGAAGTGAGAAGAAATCTGCCAGGCATAAAGGAAACAAAAATAAAATTGCTCATCCGCCTTACCAACTGCTCTGTGTCTGCTACTTCTCTCTGTCAACCCCTCCATTGGCTTTCGCTCCCCCAACAAATCACATTCAAAATACTAACAACAACTTACAAAGCCATCCACAACTCAGCCCCCAGCTACATCACCAGCCTAGTCTCAAAATACCGACCTAATCGTCCCCTTCAGTCCTCTCAAGACCTCCTGCTCTCTAGCTCCCTGGTCACCTCCTCCCATGCCCGCCTCCAGGACTTCTCCAGAGTCTCTCCTATCCTATGAAACTCCCTACCCCAATCTGTCCAATTATCTCCTACTCTATTTGCTTTTAGACAATCTCTGAAAACTCTCCCCTTCAGAGAAACCAATCCTACCCACACCTAACAACTGTACTTTTATTTTCTCCATCCGCTCATCCCCCACAGCTATTACCTATTGTATCACTTGACCCTCTCTCTTAGAATGTAAGCTCTAATGAGCAGGGCCCTCCGATTCCTCCTGTATTAAATTGTATTGTATTGGAACTAGCATGTCCAGACTGCTGTACACAGCGTGGAGCCGCTGTCAGATTTCTCTGACCACCACACAGCCATACACGGAGCTTTCCACTGCTGAACCCACTTCACGGTCCCTGCTGTCTGTACTGTATGCCTGCCCAGGCCTGCACCGGCACGGCCATCCATAAGTAGGAGGATAGGTTTAACACCTTGATACTTTGGAGTGCTGTGATGAATAAAGACTAATCCACCAGTGGAGGACAATTCCCACAAGGCCATATCACCAAACTAGTTCACCACATGCAGACCAGTCCTTTGTCCAAAGAGGCTCTGATGAAGTGGATAACCCTCGAAACGTGTTAGCTGCTTTTGCCACCTGCTAGCCCTATGGGACATTGTCGGTGCCATATGGACTCTATAAGAGGATTGTTATGATGCACTTTTAACCAGCTATGTTATGTTATGTGAGTACGATACCTACTTCGGTTTTTACAATAAAATCTTTTACCAAGGATAATGAGCTAGGCCACGCGCCTTCCGTGTTTTCTTATATGTTTTAGTACTTTGGGATCCCCCAAGTTGACAAAAGCAGTAGAGCGTGCGTTATCCACATAACTACATCTCAACAGAAGCTGCATTCACACACAGGCACAACGCACAGCGCAGGAGATATTAGTTGGGTTTAAAGCGGTTGTAAACCCCTTAATGTGATTTTTACCTACAGTTAAGCCTATAATAAGGTTTACCTGTAGGTAAAATTAATATCTCCTAAACCTATACGGTTTAGGAGATATTCGCACCTGACGTCACGGCGCATGCGCTCTGATGATCTGGCGGAGGCTGCCGGTAAATCAGAGCTCGCTGCCGGAACGAAGAGCTGCGGGAGTGACGTCTCGCGTGTCCGGCCACTCACAGTGCCAGAGCTGCGTACCCGGAAGAAAGAAGGACATCATGTCGGCTCCCTCAGCGCTGACCGACTCGGGCATCAGGGGCCTAGTTCTAAGGTAAGTATTTCATAATGTGTTAGTATGCATTATGCTATTGTCTTGCACGTTTTGTTTTTTAGTGTTTTTTTTTAGGTGCGGTTTACTACCGCTTTAAATACTACGCAAACCGTCAGCCCTATATAAATCCTGTATAATAATAATAACTGATAGGGGTTTCACCTCTTCCTTACTCTAAAATTCGATTGTAAGCTCTGATGAGCTGATTCCTCTTGTACCAAATTGTAATGTAACTGTAATGTCTGCTCTCACGTTGCAAAGCGCAAACTGTTGGCGCTATATAAATCCTGTATAATAATAATAATAATAATAATAATAATAATAATAAATACATTTTAATGGCATCTGTTGCTGCATATAATAGGCCACATTTTAATAATCTCTATATCAATTTGAAGTGCTTGCTATAAAAGAGCATACTTTTGTTTTGCTTTTAGCTACTATACAATGATTGCCAGGTGTAGTATTATTGGCAGGCTTGTCACACGGTGACAGTTGACAGCTGTTTTAAGACAATCTGTCTGAAAATGTAATCACAGGTTGACAGCGCAGTCTTCCCTCCATCACAAATCCTAATAAACAAGGGTTTATACCTCACCTAAGGAAAGCAGGTTCTGCTAGTTTAGGCTTCACGTGTTACAAATTAACAGTTGCAGAGGAACAGTCACCAAAGGGACAAAAAAGCTTTAGATTACATTTAGTGCATGTACATTTCTCAGACCACAAGGCTACCCCCGCTACCTAAGTGAACACCAGTATGGTGAAATAGGTATACAGTATGTGAATTCCTCTAACTGCTACAGATACAGTTTTGTAATACAGGCACCTCTGCCATACAGCATGGTCAGGTTCTTTACGTCCACTGCAATGGCAGTATAGCTTGATTAAAGTGGAACTTCACTCTCCCAATCCACATTGATTAATTGGAATCCTTATATTGTCAGCATTAGTAAATAGTAGAGCTGCACGATTCTGGCCAAAATGAGAATCACTATTTTTTTTCTTAGAATAAAGATCACGATTCTCGCGGCGTAATATCTTACATACATAAAAATTGGGCTAACAACACTGTTTAGTTTTTTTTTTTTTGAAAGTTTAATTTTTCCCAAAAAATTGCATTTGAAAGACCGCTGCACAAACAGCGTGTGACATAAAACATTGCAACAACCGCCATTTTATTCTCTAGGGTCTCTGCAAAAAATATATAATGTTTGGGGGTTCCAAGTTATTTTCTAGCAGAAAATACTGGATTTTTACTTGTAAGCAACAAAGGTCAGAAAAGATTTAGTCTTTAAATGGTTAAACTAATCTCTTCTATACACTGTGGAGTTCATTCCTTTGAAGTAGTTACATTGTATCTCTCCTAGCTTCTTTATGATGCTTCTCAATGATTTCAGACTTGGCAGTCTGCCCAGACTCAAGTCGCTCCAACTTAGAAAAAGATTCCTGGGGAGACTTCAGGCGACTTGCATTGACTTCTATTACAGTCAAGTCACGCTGAGTAGCCCCGCAAGTCAGACTCCATTAACCGCACTGAAAATCGTGGGGGGAGGGTAAATTGAGATTACGATTAATCGTGCAGCTCTAGTAAATAGATAGGAAAGTATATCATACAAATGATGACATAAATCCCAGGAGTCTTCGGGAGGGGAGGAGAGAAGGAGCTTTCTCAGCTAAGCACACTCTCCTGCATGTATGCACGCATGCCTGAGCCGATGGGCAGATGGATTCCAGGAAGTAAATGCTACATAAATCATTTACCCTTACTCAAGATGGATACAGCCAGAAATGCTAGGGGGTGTTTTTCAACATGATTTCTCAGCAAAATAAAGAAAAGAGACATGGATGGATTGCGGGAAGTTTCTTTGAATATTAAAAATGAATTAACCACTTGCCGACCAGCCGCCGCAGTTATACTGCGGCAGGGCGGCTCTTCTGTGCAGTCCGTGTATGTGAAACTGTGGACGTGCATGCCGTGGGAGTGTGCCCGCGGGCTTGATGTCCGCCAGCGACCCGTGATCACGGTATACAGAGGCAGAACGGGGATCTGTCTATGTAAACAAGGGGAATCCCTGCCCTGACAGATGACATGTCAGAGATCTGTTCCTAGTAATCGGGAACAGCGATCTCTGTCATGTCCCAGACAGTCCAACCCCCTTACAGTTAGAACACACTCAGGGAGCACAGTTAACCCCTTCCCTGCCAGTGATATTTATACATTGATCACTGCATTTTTATAGCACTGAGCAACATAATAATGTCACTGCTCCCAAAAAGTGTCACACAGGGTCAGATTTGTCCGCCACAATATCACAGTCCCACTAAAAATCGCAGATCGCCGCCATTACCAGTAAAAGCATTAAAAAAACCCCGAAAAGTCCATAAATCTATCTCTTATTTTGTAGATGCTATAACTTTTGCGCAAACCAATCAATATACGCTTATTGCGATTTTTTTTTACCAAAAGTATGTAGAAGAATATATATCGGCCTTGTTTTTTTTTTTTTTGTTTTTTTAAATTGTCACTCTTTTTTTGTTTATAGGAAAAAAAAAAAAAAGCAGAGGTGATCAAATACCACCAAAAGAAATCTCTATTTGTGGGAAAAAAGGACATACATTTTGTTTGGGTACAACGTCGCACGACCGCGCAATTGTCAGTTGTCACGCTGTTCCCTGTTAGCACATGCACATTAGCTAGCCCCTGTAAGGGAAGTGAGAAAACAAGAAAATTTAAGCTTTAACGAGGAACCAAACTCTCAATCAATAGAAACTATTTTAATCCTTATGCTACTAGCCTTAGTAAAAAGATGGGAAAGTATATCATATTAACTTTTTTTTTTTATTATTATTTCTTCAGTTGCTTCCTGGTTTCTGGCCTAGGCAAATGATGTCATACAGCCTGGGGGAGGAGATGTGGGACTTTCTCGGCTAAGAACACCCTTCCTGCATGTCTGAGCTAAGGGCAATTGGATTCAAGGATGTAAATACTACATGAATCATCTGCACTTAGCCCGCATTTACAAAGGGGCAATCCAACTTCGGCACGACTTTGCTAGGTGACCTATGACGCGACTCCATGCCAGGCGACTTTGCCTGTGGCCAATCAGAGAAGGGAGGGAGGGTATTGCCTGGTTAATTCGGGGGGAGTAACTATGTAAATTATTTTATTTTTCCTGTAAGTCGCTTCAATATAGATGGGGGATCCGATTTGGAGGCGACCTCCATTGAATTCTTTGGGCAGAAGTCGTATAGAAGTCACCTTGAAGTAGTACAGGAACCTTTTCTGAGGTCAGAGTGACTTCAGTAGTGTGCATTAAGACGGCTCCCATTCATTTTAATGAGATTTCTGATGTCAAGCGACTTGGGGCGACAAGTCGGAGCGCAAGTCGTTCCTGTGTGAACCGGCCCTTAGCCCAGATGGCCACGGCTAGTTTTTCAAAGTGATTTCTCAACAAAAAAAAGCATGAAGACATGGATGGGTGAATGAGTTTGCTTTAAAAATTAAAAATGAATTAAATAGCATTTTCAGTTTGTTGTGCTCAGATACAGTTTTGTTCCGCTTTAAATGAGAAAAAAAAATCTTGGCCTGTTGCATGTTTGCATCTTTCAAGGCCAGTTCACTCAGGCGCGACTTTGCTAGGTGATTTGAACGCAACTTCAACGCGACATTGGGCGAATTACAATGCGACCTCCAAGTCAGGTGGCTTTGCTTGTGGCCAATCAGAGAAGGGAGGGAGGAGGTTGCCTGAGTAATTCACTGGGTAAATTCTTTTCTTTTTCCTGTAAAGTCGCTTCAATATAGATAAGAGATCCAACTTGGAGGCGACTTCCATTGAATTCTATGGACACAAGTCAAATAGAAGTCACCATGAAGTAGTACAGGAACCTTTTCTGAAGTCCGAGCGACTTCAGTAGTGTACATTAAGACGGCTCCCATTCATTTCAATGGGATTTCTGATGTCAAGCAACTTGGGGCGACACAAGTCGGATCCCAAGTCGCTGCAGTGTGAACTGAGCCTCACGCTATTCCTAGAGCTTTACAAACACACAAGAGAGATTTAAGTGGGAATCACATTCTATTAACTTCTAAGCCAGCCACTATTTGTTTGGACAGATTAAATGCACATTAGAGGTCAAGAGGCTGACATGTGCAGGCATGTATAATGGAAACAATGTTTGGATGGGTCAAAAGCCTCAAAGGGAGAATCACAATGCGATCTTTCACCCTGATTGCTTTCTATACATTTAGGCTCCAATTACACAGGACGTTGTTTCAACCTTTCCTGAATGTTTTATCTTGACAGCTAGAAACTGGCGTCTAAAACATCCATTTTGCATGCCGCGTTCGAGTCTAGGAGCGTTTTTGAAAAAAAAAAAAAAAAAAAAAAAAAAAAAATATATATATATATATATATACGGTATATATATATTTTTTTTAAATGGAAATGACTGTAAACAAAACACTCCTGATGTGAGTTACTGCGTTTTAGGCGCGTTTACAAGCTGTTTGGTGTTTCAAATGGCGTATGAACTCATATTTTTGCGTTCCAAAAAAAGCCTCTAAGCTCAACTGCCTGGAAATGACCTTAAACGACCCTGTGTAAATGTAATGATAAGATAACATAGAGGAGAGTTCAGGGGCAGCTGAAAAAAACGCCCAAATGCCTCTAAACATCCGTTTACCATCAGCAGTGTACATGAAGCCTAAGAAAGAAATGTGGATAGTGAAGGATTGGGGAGCAAAGTGATCAGTTCTATAGTGGATATTATTTCATCCAAATTGATTATACCCAGGGTTTGGGAAATAAAGCTGTACATATGTAAAATGAAGAAGTTCATGGCAACTTTAAATTCTGAACACAAAGCAGAACAGAACTCAAAAACAAAGATTTGTTATGTTATAGGGAGCTTTAAAGCAGTATTAAAGCGGGGTTCCACGCTTTTAAAAGTAAGCAGCTACAAAAAGTGTAATAATCAGACATTCACGTGTCCCAGGCTCCAGCGATGCGGGTGCCTGCTGCCTCGCTCCTCTCCCCCTCCTCTGTGCGGCACCAGTATAGCAAGTGTGGGTGCCCGGCTTCAAAGCCGAGCTGCGCTGCACACTGTGAATGGCCGGTGTATCTTATGTGACGTGTCCCAGAAGATCATCGAGTGGGGCGGGGGGCATGCACTTCCTTCCAGTTCTGCGGCACCAGGGGAGGAAGTGGGAGCTGGGATCCTGTGGAAACAGGGTCCTCGCCCCCCCCAAAAAAAACGACATGCCAATTGTGGCATGTCAGGGTATCACCTTCACTTAAAGCAGAAGTTCCACTTTTGGGTGGAACTCCGCTTTAAAGTAGTTGTAAAGTCTGAAGGTTTTTCTATGCATTAAGGTGAAAGACCTCTTGCAGTGCACCAGCCCCCCAGAGCCCCCTTTTTACTTACCTGAGCCCAGTCTTTCCTGCAACAGGGATGAGCACACACGCTCCAGCCGGTGTCTCGGGTCCTGATTGGATAGATTGATAGCAGCACAGCCATTGGCTCCCGCTGCTGTCAATCAAATCCAATGATGCAGGAGCCGGGGGTGGGGCTGAGTCCTGCTGTCTGTGTCAATAGTTCCCCATCGCTGGTGTCAGCGGGAAGAATAGTGCCCCATCGTTGCTGTCAGTGGGAGAAATAGTGCCCCATCGTTGGTGTCAGTGGAAGAAATAGTGTCCTATCATGGTGTCAGTGGAAGGAATAGTGCCCCATCGTTGCCATTAGAGGGAGGAATAGTGCCCCATCAGTGTCAGTGAAAGAAATAGTGTTTCATTGTGATGTCAACAAAAGGTACAGCACACCTATCATTGGTGTCAGTGGGCGGAATAGTGCCCCATCAGTGTCAGTGGAAGGACTAGTGTCTCATTGCGATGTCAGCAAAAGGTACAGCACCCCCATCGTTGGTGTCAGTGGAAGGACTAGTGTCTCATTGCGATGTCAGCAAAAGGTACAGCACTCCCATCGTCGGTGTCAGTGGAAGGATTAGTGTCTCATTGCGATGTCAGCAAAAGGTACAGCATCCCTATCGTTGGTGTCAGTGGGAGGAATAGTGCCCCATCAGTGTCAGTGGAAGGACTAGTGTCTCATTTCGATGTCAGCAAAAGGTACAGCACCCCCATCGTTGGTGTCAGTGGAAGGACTAGTGTCTCATTGCGATGTCAGCAAAAGGTACAGCACCCCCATCGTTGGTGTCAGTGGGAGGAATAGTGCCCCATCAGTGTCAGTGGAAAGACTAGTGTCTCATTGCGATGTCAGCAAAAGGTACAGCACCCCCATTGTTTTTGTCAGTGGGAGGAATAGTGTCCCATTGTGATGTCAGCAAAAGGTACAGCATCCCCATCGTTGGTGTCAGTAGGAGGAATAGTGCCCCATCAGTGTCAGTGGAAAGACTAGTGTCTCACTACGATGTCAACAAAAGGTACAGCAATCCCCATCGTTGGTGTCAGTAGGAGGAATAGTGCCCCATCAGTGTCAGTGGAAAGACTAGTGTCTCACTACGATGTCAACAAAAGGTACAGCACCCCCATCGTTGGTGTCAGTGGAAGGACTAGTGTCTCACTACGATGTCAACAAAAGGTACAGCACCCCCATCGTTGGTGTCAGTAGGAGGAATAGTGTCCCATTGTGATGTCAGCAAAAGGTACAGCACCCCCATTGTTGGTCTCAGTGGGAGGAATGGTTCCCCATTGGTGTCACTGGAAGGAATAGTGTATCATTATGATGTCAGCAAAAGGTACAGCACCCCCATCTTTGATGTCTGTGGGAGGAAAACTTCCCCAAGGGCCAGGATTTAAGAAAGCAAAGGGCTTAAGTTTGAAAACTACATCTCTATGTACAATTATGTGATTTTCAGTTCCAGTACTGTATAATGTCTGACAAAGAAACTCATCAGGTTTCAGAAACGTCCCTCTTTTAAAACTTGAGTTAGCTGATATCTGTTCTCACCTAAATTCCACACTTCAACTTGAATCCATGGCTAACACAATACAGCACTCTACCAAATGTGATAACTCAGATGCCATTATATTTATTCTATGTGCAGTCTGTGCAATTATGGAGGTGCTTTATTCTAGCACCATAAAGGATGATAGAGAAATAGACAATGGGGCAGCCTGCAGCAGCCTAGGCTCTCAGCTGCTTAGTGCAATGTTCCCCTCTGAATTCTTTCTAATCAGTCACGTCATCATCACACCAGGCAGAGAGAAGCCATCGGTGTGCATAGATTAGCATGAAAACATCCAGCGCTGTGATCTGGAATACACCAGGGAAAGCACATGCACTATAATAATGGAGACAGACATTTTGTCAGCGTACTGCTTGTACTCCAGAAGTGCACAGTGGCAATCAGGGACACAGTTTACGCAAGCTTCACTTTCAAAAGCTAAAGACCTAAGATACCCTCAACCTAGTGATACATTACACAAATCTGCTAATCCTTTATGCCGTTCTAGTCTCATCCATGGAGGAGCTCCATGTCCCTTTTCTTTATACATGGAATGGAACACAATAGGTTCAATTCAGCAGAACTATGTGCCATTTTCAGTTTCTTTTCTTTCTTTTTTGTTATGCTAAAAAATGGATCTCTCTATTCATTAACGCACAGATCAGATTAATTTATAGCACCTTATGGTATTTCTTTCTTTTTTTGAATTTTTTTTTTTGGTATTTGAACAGTAAAAGTCAATTGACAAACCATTAGAAGTTGTAAGAAAAGTATGCTTTAGGACAGGGGGCTTCAAACTTTTGAAACAAAGGGCCAGTTGTGGGAGTAGAAAATTGTGTCAGTGTAAGCAATAGTGCCCTATCTTTTTTTTTTTTTTTAAGATATATTTATTGCATTTTCAAAAAGACAAACATAGAGAAAACAAAACATACAGCGTACCTAACTTAATGCACACCCACAACTGTGTACGTACAAAATAAACATTCTTTTTACAAATATGTCACACGTCTCATGTGGTTATTAATCATGCAATGTAATACTGTTCTATACAATAATACAACACAGTTTAGTAGTACAAATACAGCGGAATATTGTATTGGCGTGGGTATCTAGTGGGCCATCCACTTATGGTAAAACTGGACATAGAGTAAGGGGGCTGGTCAGCTATCTACCCCATATTTTATGAAATGCTTTACTTCTCTTTCTAATATCAAAAGTAAGCTTATATAAGGGCAGAGAATCATTTGCCAGTTTCAACCACAGGGTTAGTGTTGGAATTGCTGATCCCTTCCATGTCAGCAGAAGGGACTTGTTTGCATAAAAGTAAAGGAATGCGAAGCAGCCTCTTGGCCTGGGATGAGATAGGTCACCAAAAATGTCCAAAAGACAGTTCTTGAGATGTAGAATATTTGGGAGGCCCAACGCTGAGGAAAGAAAAGAGCTTATGTTTACCCAGAAGTCCCAAACTAAGGGACAGGTCCAGAAACAATGTAAGAAGTAAGCAATTTGGCCAGATCCTCTAAAACAGTCAGCGGTGGAGGATGACCCTATCTTATACATGATAGCTAGAGTAAGATGGGAGTGGTCAAAGATCTTGAGCTGAATAACCCGATTCCTTGAGGAAATGACAGAAGTCTTAAACGTGTCGCTCAACTCAGAACAATCTTCTTCCGTAAATGGTATATCCAAGGAGGACCATTTTGCCTGTGCACTCCTAAATCTAGGGTTAGTTTCGGTCATAAGGGTTAAATAATAAGTAAATAAGCTTTGTGGGCTTTGGGTTTCTTAACACCTTATCCAGGGCGGGCATCCGGATAGGATTGTCTAGAGATCCGAATTGTGTGCGTATAGCACGTCTAAGCTGGTAATAATAGAATAAGTAGGTGCATGGAAGGTCGAAGTATATACGCATTTGATAGAAAGACTTAAAACCTTGCAGAGTATAAATGTGTCATAAATATTTGACTTCTTTAGAGGACCATCTCAGTGGGTCAGGCAGGGAATATAGCTCTTTAAAGTGGTTGTCAACCTGTGACAACCACTTTAACCTACAGGTAAGCCTATAATAAGGCTTACCTGTAGGTGCCCTGCATATCTCCCAAACCTGCACGGTTCAGGATATATGCAGTGTACTAGATGTGCCGACGTCATTTCGGCACATGCGCCGTTTCTTCGCTGAGATCGTGCCGTGACTGGCGGCTCGCGACTCTGGCCAGTCACAGAGCCGGAGTTGCGGCCCCGGAAGGAAGATGGGCTGAAGATGGACACTGCCTGCACAGGAGACATCGCTGAACGTTGCAGGCTTCGTTTGCAGGTAAGTGAAACATAATGGGCTACTATGCGATGCATAGTAGCCCATTATGCTTCTACTTTGCAGGGGAATATAGAGGAAGTAAACCCCATCAGGGTTTACTTCCTCTTTAAGTGTAGGGTTGAACCATAGAGGTGTATTGGGGGATGTTGACCAAGAGTCTTTACAAATCTTCCTGACTATTGATTGGAATAGGGAGAGAGAGGTTTGTATAATCGACATACCCAGACGGGTCGGTACACAACCTCTAAAGATCACATTATGGAGGGTTCCTAATGAGGAGGCAATAGCCCCCTCCGTGGTGGTTCAGGTATTCAGGTATTAGTGGAAGTCGGATGTAACCAGTCATAGATATGACCAGCTGAGATGCCAGATAGTATAGGTAAAAATTAGGGAAGGGCAGACCAGCTAAATGGGATGGGAGTCTTAATATTTAGGGTGCAACCCTAGGGGGTCGGCCGCTCCTTAGGAACACAGTAATTATGGTGTCTATACGTTTGAAAATGGATCTTGGGATCCTACGAGGGGAATTGGCCATAAAGTAGAGTAATTTGAGTAAGTAATTCATTTTTATGACATTGGCCCTGCCCATGAGATCCAGGGGTAGATCCATCAATTGTTTAGTTTGTGTTTGTAGCTGTGACAGTAATGGACACAAATTATTGGTAATATATGAGGAGAGAGGCAGTTGGACTATAATACCTAGGTATCTAGAGGAGAAGGCAACCTGCAGTTGGGAGTCCAGGTGAATCAGGGGCACAGCAGCTTGATCTAATGGAAAAGGGAAAGACTTGTCCCAGTTCACCTGGAACCCAGAATAATCTCCAAAGGTGCTAATTTCAGAAAGAAGGTTTTTAAGAAATGTGGGGGTCAGCCAGGTATACTAATATGTTCTTCTATAGTACCAATGGGGAGGATTCTAATTAGGGGAGAGCTACGAAGTCTTATAGCAAGGGGTTCCATAGCTAGGGCAAAAAGGAGAGGAGACAGTGGGCACCCCTGCCTAGTGCCCCTTTATCGGAAAGGCCTCAGTAACATGAGAATTAATCCTAATATGGGCCATCAGTGAAGCATAGAGGTGTCTTATCCGTTTAATAATACAGAGACCAAATCCGTAGAATTGTAACATTTGAAATAGGCCACTCCACATTATTGAATGCTTTACATGTGTCTAGGGACAATATGACACGGGTGGGAGGGCATTTGTGAGGGTATTGCAAGTTCTGGAACTGTCTACGGATATTCATTTTGGTGGATCGACCAGGTATGAAGTCACCCTGGTCACTCCCAACTAATTTCCCAACCACTGAATTGAGACGGTTGGCCAACATTTTAGCTAGGATCTTAACATCCACATTAATAAGGGATATCGGACGATAAGAATTACATTTGAGAGGATCTTTGTGAGGTTTTAACATTAGAATAATCAGTGCCTCATGCAATGAGGGGGGAAGAATCCCATCCTCCAAAGTCTTGTTATATGTTTTAAGAAGGAGGGGGCTCAATAGATGGCAAATTTGGGAGTACCACTCGGCCGGAAAACCATCCAAGCCTGGTGTCTTATGTGTCGGTACCTGCGAAACTGCAAGGTAAGCTCCTCAATGGTAAAGAGTACGTCCAGCTCTTCTCTGTCGTCTCTGTCAAAAAGGGGAGAGGTACCTGTGCCAAATACTCTGCCAGTTGAACATCTGAGTACTGGGCTCTGGTTGCATACAAGACAAGTCTTTATAAAAAGTCCTCTATTATATCCTGAGAGGTGTCACTGATCTGACTTTGAGAGGTCATGATCCATGGTATAGATATTGGAGTGCGGCCGGGTCTAGGCAGGCATGCAAGTAAACGGCCAGCCTTGTTACTGTGTTCAAATTTCTTCTGGCTAACATAAAGCATACATTTTTAGTTAGATCGAGTAAACGGAGCGCGTACTCTCTATGCTTAGGTAGCCACGAGTCTCGCCTAGTGGGATCAGGATTGTCAACATAAGCAGCCTCTGCAACCACCATAGCAGCCTCTAACTCCTCAGCACACTGTTGGGCATTCTTACGTAAAACACCTGTGATTGGCATAATAGTGCCCCATCTTTGGTGTCAGTGGGAAGCATAGTGCCTCCCACGCTGAGGAAGTCCCGCCCAGGACGCAACGCGTACGTGGAGGAGCGGCGTCTGACGTCACCCGCGGCCATCTTTGTGTCAGCAGTGTGTGTACTGGAGTTACATGGATCAATGCTGTGATATGTGCACTCGGAACGGGTGCTTTTAAATGTGAGTGAATTTTATACTTTAACATTAAAGAAGTGTGCATACAGAGAGCATTAGATGTGGCATTTCCTTTTTTTGCATGGGAGTACATCGGCCAATCTATTAAGAGAGGAGCCAAGCAGGCAGCAGTTCATTGTTCCCTGTTGTGGAAGGTGCATTATGGGCCTTGTGGTCCTGAAGGGGAGGTGAGAGGCAGTGTGTCCATAAGTGTGGTGGAGGATCTTGTTTGCACACCTGTGTTCGTTTCTACTATTCCTAGCACCAGGAGGACTATCTTCCTTTGTGAACTGTTGTATATACAGAGAACACTAGATGTGCACGAAGGTGAGCGGCCACCTGTAATGATTCTTTAGGATGCACTTTCACATACAGAAGGCTTCACTTCAACGAATCTTGCGTTTGAAGGATTTATTTAAAAAAAAAAAGGACTTATGAAAAGTTTTATTTATTTTTTGACATAGTGCTGCACTTTATTTTATTATTAATTTACTTAATGGTGTTGTGGATTTCCATTGGTGTTCAGCTAGCTGTGCAATAGTATATTTTATATATATTTCTTACAATTTTTGCGCTGAATATTATTTTGTTTTGTACATAGTGCCTGATTGTTGGTATCAGTGGGAGGAATTGCCCCTTATCATTGGTGTTAGTGGGAGGAATAATGCCCCATAATTGGTGTCAGTGGAAGGAATAGTCCCTCATCTTTATGGCTTGTACACACTTTAAGAAAACCGGGCGAGAATTTTGTCCAAAGAATTTTCGTATGATTTTCATATAGTGTGTACACAACTTTCTACAGCCGATTCCGACCTTCTGAAAGAACATTTCAAATTTTTTTCTTGAATGGGAACAGTTTGAACAATTTTCACTTAATGTGTACTTTTTTCATACGATTTTTGCATGAGAAAAAAAATCAGAAACGAAAGCGTGCACGAACAGAAAAAATAACCTTTGTCGTACAAAAATTTTCGTACAAATTTTCTTTCATCAGTTCCGATTTGTTGTGAAACAACAAGGAAAATCAGACAATCGTTCGCTCAATTTTCTTATAGTGTGCACCCCACATTACTGTCGAAGTGGGAGGAATAGTACCCCGAGAGCCAGATAAAGGCAAGCCAAGGGCTGGATCTGGCCTGCGGGCCACAGTTTGGAGACCACGGCTTTAGGAGATAAAATATTTTAAAAATTTTAGAAGAGAAGACTGTGTCAGTAAAAAGGACTTTGCCAGTGTTCCTGGCCGTTTCCGGGTGGTGCGCGCGCATCCGTGCGCGCTCGCGCGCTCCCGTGCGCGTTCGCGCGCTCCCGTGCGCGTGCGCGCGCACGCGCCGGAAACGGCGCCAAATGGTGCCTATTTAAACCCTGGACATACTGCACCAAGTTGCTGCTTGTTCTACAGCGTTCCAGACCTGTGAGCCTCAGCTCCCTACCTGTTCCTGTGTTTTCACCTGTTTCCTGTCTACCCGGCTTGCTTTGACCTGTTGTCCGCTACCTGCATCGACCCCGGCTATCCACGACCATCCGTTTGTCTACTCCTCTGTACCTCCGCTGCCCGCCCGTTAACGAACCTTGCCTGAACTTGACGATCCGCTTGCCTAACCCCTTTTGTACCTTTCTGCCTGCACGTTGCCAACCCTGCTTGTACGACCATTCTCCTGTTTGCACGACCTGCTGGAATCTCACTACAACATCTGTGACCATCCAGCCCTCGTGCCATCCCGCACTCTCGGGCCTCTGTCTACACTACCAGGGGTCCTTGAATCGGGTGCGCAAGAGCGGTTGTTCCCTGCACAAGACAGACTCCACCGTCAGGTACGTAACAGACTGTCTACAGTTGAATGGCCTTTACGTGTGTAAACATAACATTTTCACGCCAAAACTATTTATATTTGTAGCTTGAACATTTTTGTTGGAATTCATCATTTAATAAAATAATACATTACGTTGAAATAACTCATTTATCGTGATGGATTGTACCTATTTCATGCCTGGACAATTAAGTTGCCCTCCAATCCAATCATGCTCCTAATTAGTACAATTACCTAGCTCCGAATATATGAGTGACGGGTGCAAAGTGCACCTAACGTGTTTTAAATCTCCTACACCTTGGGCTCTTTCAGGAGAAGAATTGGGGCTATAGCTGCCGGTACAAGTCATTTCCTGAAAGCATCAGTTAGTAAACTTTTGCGAAGTACTTTCATGTAACAAGCCAATCAGATTAAGGAACCCTTTATGTGCTGGTAGGTGCTTTTAAAAAGTTAGCAAAGTTCTCCAAGTGCTCTCTTGTCATCCTTTTACATAACATTTTAAATTGACTCTGAAAAGATTGTTTTTGTGTTTAACCCTTGTTCCCAGCCCCATAAAAATTCATGGGATTCCTTTTAGTATGAAGAAGCCAGCAGAAGGATGTAGGCATTGCGGTGGACCTTGTTGATGAGTAAGTGTAGTGAGTTGAGGGGGAAGATGAGTTTTTTTACTGCCTGCCATGTAAACAAGGTCTATGTTTGTCATTCTGAATGCTACGTCAACACACACATAATTGTGTACATATATACATATATACACACACATACACCAATCAGCCATGACCCACTTATTAATGTGTAGGTCCCCCTTTTACCAACAAAACAGCCCTAACCCATCGTGGCACGCATGCCACTAGACCTCTGAAGTATACTGTGGTATCTGGCACACACCGCCAGAAGAGGATCCTTTAAAGTGGTTGTCAACCAGTAACAACCACTTTCACCTACAGGTAAGCCTATTATAAGGCTTACCTGTAGGTGCCCTGCATATCTCCCAAACCTGCATGGTTTAGGAGATATACAGTTTCCTAGATGTGCCAACATCATTTTGACACATGCGCAGTGAAAAAACAGCCTCCGTGCCGTTTCTTCACAGTGATCGTGCCGTGACTGGCGGCTCCCACGCGCATGCACGGGAGGGACGTCACGCGACTCCAGCCAGTCACAGAGACGGAGATCGCGGCCCTGGAAGGAAGAGGGGCAGAGTATGGACGCTGCCAGCACAGGGAACAGCGCTGGACGTCGAAGCTTTGTTTGCAGGTAAGTGACACATAGTGGGCTACTATGCATCGCATCTACTTTGCAGGGGACTGTAGAGGAAGTAAACCCAATCTGGGTTTACTTCCTCTTTAAGGCCTGTAAATTAGGAGGTGGGTTTTCCTTGGATCTCCGTTTCCAGCACATCCTACAGATGCTTGGTGGATTGAGATCTGGAGGATTTGCAGGCCAAGTCATCTACTAATTATTTTGTTCCTCAAAACCTTCTTGAAGCATTTTTGCAGCATGGAAGGGCGCATTATTCTGTTAAAAGATGCCACTGTCATCAGGGGATACTGTTTCCATTAAGGGGTGTACTTGTTCAGCAACAATGTTTAGGTAGTTTGTACATGTCAAGTAACAGCCACATGGCAGGACCAAGACTTCCCAGCAGAGCATTGCCCAAAGAAGCACTCTGCCTCCGCCAACATATCTGCCTTCAGCACACCAACAGATGTTAATTACAAAATAGTTCAAGCGTTCTTCTTTTCTTTTTAGCAATGAAGAGTCAATTTGAAGCCTTACAATAGATCAAGGCACAAAAAGTGTGTTAATGTTAATATGTTAATGCATAAACATAAGACACTCTGCATAGAAGATAAACTATTAAAAAAACAAGCTATTTTTTACCTCTCTAGCTGTCTTCGCCAACGATCTCTGCTGTAATGAAGAGAAAAGGCTGAATCTTCAGAATCTGACAATTTTCTGGGAGGGTCCGATTCCTGGTCCCCAGCTACGCTCAGTGGTTTGAGTCATCAGTGTCTACATCACTACGGTGTGATGTAGGGGCAGTAAGAAGAACCACTGAGTGCTGCACAAATTGTCAGATTCTGAAGATTCTTCAAGTGGCAGCTTTTTTTCAAAACAGATTGGCAGTAATGATGGCAGCAGGAGAAGTGAGAATTCACAATTTTTTAGGGGTTCATTTGTGAGCATTTTCATTTTAACCACTTGCTGACCAGGCCTTTTCTGGAACATTATGTTTAAATTAGTATTTTTTTTCTAGAAAATTACTTAGAGCCCCCAAAGATTATATATTTTTTTTAGCAGAGACCATAGAGAATAAAATGGCAATCAATTAATTGTTTTGTGTTACACTGTATTTGCGCAATCGTTTTTCAATTTTTTTTTTTCTTTAAATACACTGTAATGGATTAAAAAAAAAACTCAATAGTTACCCCAGTTTTTTTATATAATGGGAAATATGATGTTACGCTGAGTAAATAGATAGCCAACATTGCATGCTTTAAAATTGCGCACACTTGTGGAATGGCGACAAACTACAGTACTTAAAAATCTCCATAGATGATACTTTAAAAATGTTAACCTGTTTAGAGTTACGGAGGAGGTCCAGCATTAGAATTAATGCTCTCACTCTAATGATCACAGTGATACCTCACGTGTGGTTTGAACAACATTTACATGCTTTCACTTCTGCATGTGAACATGGAGGGATAGGGCACTTTAATTTTTTTTTTCTTATTTATTTTATATTTTATTTTTACACTGTCCCTTAATTATTTTTTTTTTATTTTTTTTTTTACTACTTGTATTCCTATTACAAGGAATGTAAACATCCCTTGTAATAGGAATAAGCATGACAGGTTCTGTTTATTAAGCAATCAAGGGTCAAAAAGATCTAATTTTTTTTATTTTATTTTTTTACATTTCTACTTAAAAAAAAAATTTCTTTAAGCCAGAGAACCAGAAGTGACGTCAGAGTTCGCTTCCGTCCTCCAAGGGCATAGAGCCCAGTGGGAGCCGTCTTGCCCAGCCATCAGTTGCATTGGATCGGTTCTGGGCTTACCAACAGGTCCAGTAAGCTCGGAAGCGACCGGGAAACATGCAGGGGGGGCACCTTTCCTGCCACTTCTAGAAGTAAGCCTGCGGTGAATGTGCCATTGGGATCACTTTTATCAGGCACCAAATCACCCACAGAAAAAAAAAAAGAACCTGGGGTTATGCCATAACAACGATATTTAACATCAAAGTAATGTCGTATATATACTGTGGGTGGTCGGCAAGTGGTTAATCATGATCTTTTTAGAAATATTAACATCTCTTTAGAAGATAAGGAGACGGTTTTGTTTAGATTGAACTTTCCTAAAGACTAAACAAAAAGATAACTAATCAGACCTACTACGCCCAATGTGGCTACACAATTTGCAAAATAAAAACTTAAATTAGCTGAATAACTGAGATTCTGTGAAAATCGTTTTAAAGTGATTCTAACGGTGCATTTAAAAAAAAATAATATACATGTTATACTTACCTGCTCTGCTCTGTGTAGTGGTTTTGCACAGAGCAGCCCTGATCCTCCTCCTCTGGAACCCCCGCTGGTGCTCCTGGTTCCTCCCCCTTGCTGAGTGCTTCAACAGCAAGCTGCTTTGCTATGGGGGTCCACTGACATATAGAGCATGGCTCGGCCCCACCACCCCCCGCTCTCTCCTCACATGCTGTGATTGACAGCAGCGGAAGCCACTGGCTCCTGCTGCTACCTTGAAGCCCAGTGAGAATAAAGAGAGCAAAAAGTGCTGCTGTTTTCGGCACAGTGCTGGATTAAGTTCAAGCTTAGAAAGGTATAAGGGGGAAATGGGCTGCACACAGAAGGTGCTTTACCTTAAAGCAGATCTTCGCTCTCTTAACCAACTTCCCTCCACTCCACTCATGCTGCATATGTATAGCACGTTTTCTCTTTTTGTTTATCTTTTTTTTGGAAACTGTCCAGCCCCACCTCCCCAAGCATGTCATTCGCCTAGGCGAACAACGTGAGCACTGCCCGCTGTGCCTCCTGGGATACGCATGTCACATATTCCAGGAGGCATATGTGACGAACGAGGGTATCAGATCCCTGCCCTCCTCACTAACTCATGACCGAGGACCACCCGATCTCACACCGCGTTTGTCACTAACATAACAATGCCACTCTCAGCTGCATCCAGCAAAAGATTTTCCAGCTTGCAGGACCACCATCTAAGTGCCAGCAGCCTGAGAGCAATTGTAGCCAGGCTAATTTAAGCAATTAACCCTTTCACTGCCACCACCGTTGGTTGATTTACGGAACAGTCAGAGCTTCCACCAATTAGCAATATTAATTATGATTTTAGAATAATCACCTGTAACACAAGCTGTCACCACGGACAGGAATATTCTGATTATTTATCCTAAACAGTAGCACTCTTTAAAGATTAACACTTTTCAGAATAAGGTTTAATAATGAAAAGGTCAAAATTGGTGCAGATAAAATATTTACAGAAAAACGGTGTTACAAAGCAATAAGAGACATAATATACAGCAGCAAAGAGATAAGGCAGAAGAGAAGGGATAAATATACTTGCAGTGAATGTCCGTGATTGACCAGCGATTTGTCAATGGCTCCAACCTGTTCTCAGATGTTCGTTCTTTGTTGGTAAAGTGAGAACTGAGAACTGTCTGGTCTGTTCCCTTTTTCTCTGGAAGCAAAGGTGTGGGGCCACATGCCCCTGACCACTCACATGGGTAAGGAGGGCCCGTGAGCTGTCCGGGCGGACCGTGGAATACCAACCCTCCCTGATATGCAATTTTCTGTATCAAAATCATTTCTCGGAAGATGATCACGGTGCAGTCCCAAAACTAATGAGTTCTAGCTCAGCATAAAAGTTGCATTAAAATAAGTCCAAACACAACAGGTTGTCAATATTCAGTCCCTCTAGGAGGAAAAGAAACAATCATGGTTCCCCATACAATCGGACTCATGGATGTTTGGATTCAATTTGTTCAGGGTAAAATTCAGCTATGTATTTTTTATTAAGATGTCACATTCCTGTCTGACGTTATGAAACATGAGTGAATTCCTAAGCTTTAAATTGATTAGGGGTCTCTGAAAAGGTCACAGTTGCCTGAATGCCTCTTTTTTTATGACACTTGTTATCTCAATGCATCCTGTGCCCTCTCTTAATGGATCTGGTTTATTTGTTTATGATCAGGCCTCGCAAACAAATCCAGACCATCTGGGGCCTTGCAAGATGATCCAGGAATTCCTATCCTGAAGGGAGGGGGAAAAGGAGTGAGGTCTTGGTTTTGTTTGTCTTAAGCTAAAACCGTCATGGCTGACCTTGCACAAATTGGCTGACAGTTTTCGTGTGTCCAGCACATGATATCATTACAGCATAGCCTTTCATTCAGCAGAGGAGGAGGGGGCATCATTGGGAGGCCAAGAAAAGCCTTCAGCCTCTCAATGACGTCATAAAGAACATGGTGGCACGGGACAGAGCTGTGGCCGAGCTTGAGAGGATTTCAGCTGCACAATGCTGGATCCGCTGGATGGGTGAGTTACTGGAATTTGCAGATACCACCTTCAGGTAAGCAGAGGGGAAAGAAATAAAATGGAGGGATTGGGTGAAAATCCGCTTTACCTTCTACCTTTAGAAACACTTTAAATGTAAATGAAACACAAGTGCCGCAATATAGCCTGGATTTCACATATTCATGCTTTATGTTGATTTTCTATCTATTCAGCATGAAAATGAGTAATGTTGCACCTGTGCAAGCAGGTGTGCTGCAACCGTAAAAAGCTATGATGCAGTGCATGACATTATAGTCAGTGGTTGGCATAATCAAAATCTCTTATAAATCATACTCTAAATACCTAAGCATTATTATTCTGCAGATTACAATATTTTTTAAAAATTGTATTTGCATCCTTAACTACTTGCTGACCGGACCATAGCCAAATGACAGCTAATTCTAGGAGGGTGTACACAGACGTCCTCCCAGACTCTAGCCTCCCGCGCTCCCCAGGGAAGTGTCTGTGCTCGCAGGGTTCACTGGACCCAGCGCATCAGCGGCCCTTTACCACGTGATCACTCTGTTTGGTTCAGCTCTCTCCTCGCATGCTGTGCATACCGATCAGTACAGCGTGCGAGGAGAGGAGGGAGACTACAGCAGCACTCACCCCTGCCTTATCCATGCCTCATAATAGCCCATCAGTGCCTCATTCATGTCCATATGTGCCTCATTCATGCCTCATTCTAGCCCATCTGTGCCTCATTCATGCCTCATCTGTGCCTCATTCATGCCCATATGTGCCTCAATTATGGCCATATGTGCCTCATTCATGCCCATCTGTGCCTCATCCATACCACATCAGTGCTCATCCGTGGTCATTCATGCCTCATCCATGGGGGGGAGGCGAGCAGGGGAAGCCGTTACCGTTGGGAGAAGGCAGTGGCTATAGCAGCCACTTGCGATAATCACAAGCAAATCTGGCAGGCTGGTTGTACCCAAGTTGATCGATCAACTTGGTACATTCAGCCTGACCCTTAATGGTTCCAATCTCAGCTGGTTCCTGCTGAACCTGCTGAGGTGGTTCAAACCGTGTATGGCCGGCCTTAGAGGGGACATGGCTAGCAGCAAAACTTAACAGGGGTTCTAGCCCCTCCACTCTCTATGCAAAAATTCTAAAAGAAAGTTCTGACTATACATACACTTTAAAGGTGAACTCTGGGCATGTTCCATAAACAACCCTTGTATTGGAGCCTTACCGCGCTGCAATGGTTAAATGTTCATTTCGTCTGGAGATGCACAGATAAGGGGAAATATTCTACTCCTGGGTCCAGCAGGCGATCTTTATCTGTGGAATGGATCCCCCACAGCCTCCTCTCTAAGGTGCTCTGGGGTGAGCTTGCATGCTTGCCCCCAGGCCCGTACTGGGACAAGAAAATAGGCCCAGGCATTTTAGACTGAGCAGGACACTGATGTAAAGGGGCACTGTGATGATTACTGTGCCCCTTTACAGTGTAGTCCCCTTTATATCACAATGTCCCCTTTGCACTACAGTGTCCCTAGCATTCACAGCCCCCCACCCTTTCTCTCTAATCGCAGTGTCCCCTTTTACTCTCTGCTCACTGTGCAGATCTTCAGCTCCTCCCACCCCCTGCTGCCTTATTGTAAAGACTGCAGAGCCCACCTTACATCACAATCCACAGAGCCCCCCTTACATCACAATCTACACAGCCCCCTTAGAATCTGCAGAATTTTCACATACACTGTAAGGGAGGAGCTTTGTTTACTATAATGTAAAGGGAACCCTGATTTAAGGGGAGCTCTGATGTAAAGGGGAACTCTGATATAAGGGGTGTTCTGGGAACCCTGATTTAAGGGGAGCTCTGATATAAGAGGGTCTCTGCTCACCAAAGCCCCTCTTGCATCAGAGTCCCAGTGCACCCCTTAACCCCTTTGCGTTGGTGCCTCCTTGCCCTTTAAGGGGTTTCTGATGAAGGGAGATGGGGTGGGGTTTATTAACATGTGACCTCTGCAAGCAACAATTGGGAGCATTCCATTAGTCCCTGGTAATTGTGCCGGGAGCGTGCTCTCAGCACAGCTGTGTTTGCACTGTGGTATGCAAATATGCGGCCTCTCGGCATCCACCCGCTGAGAGGTCACCTATTTGCATACTGTTAGTGTGAAGGGGTTAAATTAGTTTATACACTGGGAATCAATTGGAAGGGTGAGCTTACTCACCCCAAGATGGAGGCTCAGGCATAGCAATGCAAGACCTTCTAATCAGATAAGATCTCAGTCCTATGAACCAGAAACCCTGTACCTTCACCAGAGGAGGTCCCAGGTACTGGATCCTGGGTATTTCAGTCTTCTAGACCCTTTTCATCCAAAGATGAGAACAAGGGCAAAGAGGCTAGGAGTCCAACAAACATTTTGTAAGAAGCCCCAATGCTTTAGTTAAAAATGTTACTGCATCGAGCAGCCAACCAGGAAGGGCACCAAGAAGTAAACCTAACCATGATATGTCAATTCCCATGATTTCTCCAACTGCTCTTATGGGACAGGGTTATCAATACCATCCTTTACCACCTCAGCAGCTGCACAGAAAAAGCAAACAGAAAGCTAAGAAAACACCATAGTACCTTTCTTCTTCTGGCTGGCTAGTTAACCCTGTCCAGAACACAGTCACTGCTTACCTCCAGTCAGGGCCGTCTTAATATCATCATGGACCCCTGGGCAAAGTAATGCACAGGGGCCCCCTGGGCAAAGTAATGCACAGGGGCCCCTTCCAGCCTGTCCCAATTTACACACCTACTCTCTGAATTAAAATATAAATAGCTAAGAGAATTAAACATATATTTTTTATTAGTACGTGGAATAAAAGGGGGGAAGGGGAATGTTAAGGGTACAATACCGGGATCAGGATTGCACAGTACAGGTTCCGTGATGCTGCCTGGGACGTGGCCATCCTGGGATATCTTAGAAAAAAACATGACTGTCCCAGCAAATCCTGGACAGTTGGCAAATCTGGTGAAATGCAAGATTATTATGGGGCCCCCATACACTTGGATGGTCTCCAGCTGTTCTGCCTGGTCAACAAGCCTATGGCCAGTCCGGGCCTGCTTGCCCCTACCATGTTAATAGCCCTGCACTGTATGTCATGATACCAAGGCCAGACCAGAGCTGGAGGAAGAGGGGGAGAACACAAGAGCAAACTGGAGGGAGGAGTCAAATAAGTAATAATGCCCGTTTGGCTTCCCCCTACTAAATAAGAGTTTAACCCTTCCAGTCCGGGGAAGGGGTATCTATCTACTGCATGGGTTGTTTTGTATTATGTTCATCTTTACTGAGTACATAACTGCATTGAATGTTTGTTTATTTGTCTTGATTTTACAAACCTAGGCGCTTTATAAGCCTTCTGCCATGTTACCACAGGATTCCTGCTGTCACCTAATCAGGAAACCCTCCTCTGTGACACCTTATATGTGTAAATAATAAAAACACAATAAGTGGCATTGCCCTCCTGGCTATCCACTGTGGAAGGAGTGTGTGACTTACAAACACTGCTCAGCAGGACCACATACAGTATTGTTTGACAGATAAACTTAAATAGCTGTTCAGATGTTTATTTTCAGTATGGCTTAAAATAAGCAGAGATGATGTCTGCATTGGCTGTTAGATGTTACATAACTTGGGTCTTAGCCATATTCAATAAAGACATACAATATATGCCTATGCATTATTCAATGTCCACTATATGACCAGAGAATACACTATACTGTCACATTATCAAGCGTTTCCAGTTAAAGTAGAACTTCACCTAAGGGGGAAGTTCTGCTCTTCTTCCTCCTCCTTCTCCCCCCTCCTCCTATACATTTGGCACTTAATTTGTTTTTGGGGGGAGAGATCAGGTACCTGATTTTGACAGGTACCCATTCCCTTACTGCAAGTCGGATGGCCGCGGCAATCCGAGTGGAGGTTCGCCCTCCCTCTCCTTCACCCGCAGCCTTCTGGGACACATCGCAGGTCCCAGAAGACTGCGGGGTCATTCACAAAGTGCAGCATGCCTCACGCATGTGCAGTTAGATGCCAGCTGTGAAGCCGCAAGGCTTCACTGCTGGTTTCCTTTAGTCAAGATGCCGTCACCTGGACCAGAAGCTGACTGAAGAATCAGCTTCAGTGAGGACAACAGGGGTCCAGGGGCAGCTAAGTGTCCTTATATTAAAAGTCAGCAGCTACAGTATTTCTGTATAATGTTACGCCGAGTTAACAGATACCAAACATGCCACACACTTTAAAATTGCATGTGCCCATGGAACAGCACCATAGTACCTAAAAATCTCCATAGGTGACGTTTTAAAAGCCTATACAGTTTACCAGTTCAGAATTACAGAGGAGGTCTGGAGCTAAAATGATTTCCCTCGCTCTAACATTCATGGCGATACCTCACGTGTGGAGCAATCAGGGTTTACATATGTGTGCGGGACCTACATGTGCGTTCACACTTGCGAATGAGCATGGGGAACGGGGGCGCTTTAACTACTCCGTATCTGCGCCATAGCTGATTGACGGCTACAGCGTGGATCTAAAATGCCGGGAGGCCGTCAATAGACGTCCTCCCCTTTGGCTCGTGCTGGGCGCGCTCTCGCCGGCGTCGCGCGCCGCCGCGTGAGCATGCCCGCGGGTCGGGCGGACCCGATGTTCGCCGGAGACCCGCGATCTGCTTACAGAGAGGCAGAACGGGGAACCGCCGATGTAAACACGGCAGTTCCCCGATCTGTGAGGGGGGCATGCCAGATCTACTGATCCCTGTCACTGGGATCAGTTAGATCTGCCATGCCCCTGCCAACCCCGCCCCCCCACAGAACACACCCAGGGAACACATTTAACCCCTTCACTGCCAATGACATTTATACAGTAATCAGTGTCTATTTTTAGATCTGATCGCTGTATAAATGTCATTGGTCCCAAAAAAGTGTCAAAAACGTCCGACATGTCCGCCGCAATATCGCAGTCCCGATAAAAATCGCAGATCACTGCCATTACCAGTAAAAGAAAAAAAAATGAATAAAAACGCCATAAACCAATGCCCATAGTTTGTAGACGCTATAACTTTTGCGCAACCCAATCAAAATACACCGATTGCGTTTTTTTTTTTTTAACCAAAAATATGTCGAATATATCTTGGTCTAAACTGATGAATCAATGTGTTTTTATTTTTTATTTTTGGATATTTATTATAGCAAAAAGTAAAAAATATTGTTCTTTTTCAAAATCGGCGCTCTTTGTTTGTTTATAGCGCAAAAAATAAAAACCGCAGAGGTGATCAAATACCACCAAAAGAAAGCTCTATTTGTGGGAAAAAAAGGACGCCAATTTTGTTTGGGTATGGCGTCGCGCGACAGCGCAATTGTCATTCAAAGAGTGACAGCGCTGAAAACTGAAAATTGGTTCGGGCAGGAGGAGGTTTAAGTGCCCAGTAAGGAAGTGGTTAAATCTTTCTTTTTTTATTTAATTATTTCTTCACTAAGCCGCTGGGATTACTTTTACATTGAAGGAAATCGCTGGCCTTACAGAATGATATCTGGATCATTGCTGCAGGTGGTGACAGTACGTTGCTGGACGGGAAGAGGTTTAGGGCACTGTTAATGCTAATGCTAGAACAGGGCTCTCCTAGCTTTCTATACAAAGGGCTAGTTTACTATCCTTTAGACTTTAGGCGGTCCGGACCAAGGCCAGTGAGAGAAGCTGGTATCAGTAGGAGAAATGGTGCCCCATCTCCAGTGTCAGTGGGAGGAATAATGTCTTCTTGGTGTCAGTTGAAGGAGTAGTTACCCCATCATTGGTTTTAATGGGAAGAATTATGCCCCGCTGTTGGTCTAAGTGGAAGGAACGGTTCCCCTAATTGGTGTCAGTGGAAGAAATAGTGCCCTATAGTTGGTATCAGCAGGAGAAATGGTGCCCCATCTTTGGTGTGAGGGGGAGGAATAGTGTTCCATCATTTATATCAGTGGAAGGCATTATGCCTCGTCATTGGTGTTAGTGGAAGGAATCATGCCCCGTTGTTGGTGTTAGTGGAAAGAATGGTGGCCCTTTGTTGGTGTCAGTGGGAGGAATAGTGCCCCAAGGGTCAGATAAAGACAGGCCAAAGGCCATATCCAGACTGTGGCCTGCAGTTTTTAGACCATTGTGCTAAAGCATACAGAGACATTTTAGACAATTGTGCATTTCCATCCCCATGACAACAAATTGAGGAGGCCCTTTTTTGTTCCTGCATGGCCTTGCCCCTGTGCACAAACCACATCAATAAAGACCTAGTTCGATGAGTCTGGTGTGGAGAAACTCGAATGGCCTACACAGAGTCCTGATTTCAACCCTACTGAACATTTCAGAAATCCAACTGTTAGCCAGGTCTTTTCATCCATCATTAGTACCTGACCTTACAGATGCTCTCCTGGCCGAATGGGTACAAATTTCCACACGCACTACAAAATCTTGCGGAAAGCATTCCCAGAAGAGAGGGAGCTGTTACACCAGCAAAGAGGTGGCCTATTTCATATTAATGCCCATGGTTTTGTAATGGGATGTCCAACAAGCGCATATGAGTCTGATGGTCAGGTGTCCACAAACTTTTGGTCATATAGTATATACGCCAATGGCAACATAATCCTGTAAACAAATGGTCTATCCCCAATTAATTATTTAATTAAACCATAAGATGTTATGATATATGACTGATTTACAGAAAAACATGCCATTAGCCACTTTTTACACAAACTGACCAAAGAAGAAGTACAGAACATAGACAACATGGCTCCCACTATCTCCTAAGTATCTGAAAGCAAGCAAGGCAACAAAGCAATTTTAACTTTAGTTCAACAAATACACATTTCTGTATGTATGTTCTATGTTTAACTTAAATAACAAATTATTAATGATATATTTTTACCTTCTAAAGATCTTTCTCATTTTATAAAGTTTTGCCTTATACATACTATTTGGCAGATTCACTCGTGTGAGAATGATTAATGAGATTCAGATTCATAATGAAAAAAGAACAGACTCGTACTAATTACCTTTTGGCACTAGTGGATAATTTGGCAGCAGTTTTGCTGGATATCTTTGCTTCTTTTTTCTTGGGTTGAACCTTTTCCCGCTCCTGCTCATTTTGAACGCCATCCCGTTGGTCTCCATCAGAGCTACCTCCGCTAGTTGTTGGACTGTCATCCACCCTTTGGCTTTCAGTTGACATTTTGAGGATCTACAACACAACATAATATAAATCATTACTAGTTACGAAGAATTGTATTATCAGATTAATAATGATCATAACTGAGCAGATTTTTCATCCAATAAAAATAAAGATGACATTTCCCTTTCTCACACAAAGTAGAGCCAACAATGGCTTTTTTTTTTTTTTACATACTCTGTACTGATCCACACTTATATCTGAATCGTATTATTCCTATTTGAATAGGAGCTGGCATCAGAATTTTCAGGCTTGTGCTAAGTGCATCCAGCATAAGCAATGTACAGTGCCGTGTGGCGGCAGGGCAGGCACCATACTAAAGGAGGTGCAAGCTACCACCGGGCAGTTATTCCTGTTCCTAGCCCTTATTTCTTGCTAACTTCATCAGTGCAATCCAGTAACTAGATGTTGAAGTAGCCATAAGTCAGTCTCAAGCCCAACTTGCCTTTAATTATACTTTAAAGTGGTTGTCATCTTGTGACAACCACTTTAACCTATAGGTAAACCTATAATAAGGCTTACCTGTAGGTTCCCTGCATATCTCCCAAACCTGCACGGTTTAAGAGATATGCAGTGTACTGTGATATGCCCACGCCATCAGGCACATGCGCAGTGAAGAAACAGCCTCCGTGCCGTTCCTTCCCTGAGATTGTGCCATGACTGGCGGCTCCTGCATGCATGCCAGTCACAGAGCCGGAGAGCTCGGCCCCGGAAGGAAGAGGGGTAGAAGATGGACGCGGCCTGGAGCAGGGAACATTGCGGGCTTCCAATGCAGGTAAGTGGCACATAATGGGCTAATATGCGATGCATACTAGCCCATTATGCTTTTACATTGCAGGGTAACAGCGGAAGTAAAACCCATCAGGGTTTACTTACTCTTTAACGGCTCTGTAATCTATTTTCCTGAAGTTGTTCATTATTGAGGTTTTTCTGCCTACTTGTAACATCCTCTATGAGTTCCTGAACCTTTTCTTTTCCACCTCTTTTGTTTGGAACAACAGTGCACATTGGTTGCAGTCACAGCTCTATGCACATTACAAATTCCATATTCCATCTCGGGAGCAAGCTAGAGAGAGTGGCTATGTTGCTACATAGTAACAAAGGAGAATGAACATAGCCACTAATAGGAAGGCAGATAACAGCAGCAGCAAAAAAAAAAAAAACAGTTTAATGTCCCTTTAATGTGCAATTAAACCCACTGATCTGTTTACCAAAGCAGTTACATTCAAGACATGTCTTCAACGATAACTGTTACAGTTACTAGCATGCTTACGTTGGCTCTCAACGGAACTGTCAAACTATCAAATGGCTGGTATCATAGCTAATCATATGCGCTGTACCATGGCAACTGCAGATCAAACAGAGGCTAAGGCTACATGTACACCAGCCTACCCTGACTGTGGCTGCGGGAAAACACAAAACTCCTTTTTGCCACGTTTTGTGTTTTTGTGCGGCCGCCGGTCAAAAAGTTCCTATCCTGAATGTGATTCTTCCACGAACAGGAAAGGGAGGTTTGACCTCACCTAAACGCGGCAGCTCTGAAACTCTGCTAAAGCCTATGTGTACATGGACAGATAGGCTTTTATAGAGTTTAGGAGGTTTGGCAAAAAAAAAGTTAAAAGCTCCTAAATTCACGTTTAGGAGCTGCCAATGTACATGAAGCCTAATATGGCAGCGCCCTGTAAGAACTGTACCACACGGGCTTCAGCTTGTCTAAGAGCAGTGTGAACAGCAAGCTTTGTCAAAGTGTGTGCAGCTTTCAGCACACTTTGTTGAAGCTTTTAAAGTATCATTCAACTCCAGTTTGCAAATGTTGAACACAGCTCCTAATGGGAGGGTTGATTGCCACATTAACCACTTGTCACATGACGTTCTCCCGTGACCGTGGCCGCTGCGTCATGCTATACGCTGGACACAGCTGATCACAGATCGGGTTATAGAGCCAATCAGCTGCTTTTTACCATGTGATAAGCTGTGTCCAATCACAGCTGCTCATGATGTAAACACAATCCGGTTATCGGCATTCCTTTCCTTACACTGACAGCACGAGGAGAGGAAAGCCAATAACTGGCTTGTGTGAAAGGGAAATCTACACTGATAATCAGAGCATGGATTATCAGTGTAGTGCCACTTGTGCTGCCAATCATTGCTCATCAGTGCTGCCAATTAGTGCCTCCTCATTAGTGCCCACCAGTGCTGCCTCATCAGTGCACATGAGTGAAGGAGAAAAATTACCTGTTTGCAAAATTTTATAACTATGAAAAACCTTTTTTTTTTTCAACATTTTTGGTCTTTTTTGTTTACTTAGCAAAAAATAAAAAAAAACAGTTGTGATTAAATACCACCAAAAGAAAGCTCTAATTATGTGAAAAAAAAAAATATAACAATTTCATATGGGTACAGTGTTGAATGACCACGCAATTGTCATTCAAAGTGTGACAGCTCTGAAAGCTGAAAATTGGCCTGGGCAGGAAGGGGGTAAGCAAGCAGCTAGCAGGCTTTTGACAAGCTTCAAGAAGTGTTGAAGCCTGCTAAGCAGCTTGTTTAATGTGGCAATCAGCACTTCCATTAGGAGCTGTGTTCAACATTTACAAACTGGAAGTGAATGGTACTTTAAAAGCCTTAAAAACCTTGCTGAAAGTGTCAAAGATAGTTCACTCTGTTCTTATATACAGGCAGTCCCTGAGTTACGAACATCCGAGTTGCGAACGACTACTACTTACGAACGGAGGCAGCGTGACGTCACTGCCGGCTGCTTGCGCTCCACGCTGGTCCCGGAAACAGCCGAGCAGCCATTTTGCAGTACCGGACACATCCCACACTGTAGTACTAGGTGTACTGCACGCCCCATGTACAGGACTGCATGCCCAGAAGCGCTCCGATCACTGCACAGCCAGAAGCCCCTGGAACCTGTAGATCTGGAGAGATTACAGCACTGTACTCTGTGCCCACTACCATTGGGACTAAGCCCTGTACTGTACTTGTACCTTCTATGATAGAAGGACTGTGTTACTCCTGTATTTATTTTGGCTGGAGTTACACTTAAAAAAGGTACTGTTCTGACTTACAAACAAATTTTATTTAAGAACAAACCTTCAGTCCCTAACCCGTCCGTAACCCGGGGACCGCCTGTATGCTGAAGCCCATGTTGAAACAAGGATAGGAGGGTTTAGGTCTACAGAGACCTCACCAATAGAGTCACCCAGAGATATGAAAAGCTGTTGGTATCTCTAAGCCAGGGTTTCTCAACCAGGGTTCCTCCAGAGGTTGCTAGGAGTTCCTTGGGTAATGAGCAATTTCTGCCTCTCAGATAAGTTTCCATTGACACCATTGATCTTTTTAGCTATCTGTAAGGGGGTAATTCTTCCCAATGACCACAAGTGTAAGGAGCATTCTTCCCACTGACCACCACACTAATGTATCGCGAGATGTAGACAAAGCCATTCTTGGCTGGGGTTCTCTGAGACTGGAAAGTTATTTCAAGGGTTCCACTGTGTTGAAAAGGTTGAGAAAGGCTGCACTAATGTATCAGGAGTTGTAGATACAGTGTAGTCATTTTTAGCAGGGGTTCCCTGAGACTGGAAAGTCATTTCAAGGGTTCCTCTGTGCTGAAAAGGTTGAGAATGGCTGCTCTAGGCAATTCCAATGGTGTAGTGTTCTCACCTATAAGCATTCACCCCAAATTAGCAGATCAATAAATAAAACATCATTTGCATGCATTCCAATTTCTGTCTAAACCTGTTACATTTCTATAAAACATTCCGTGACATGTAAATCGTTCAGCCTGAAGGTGCTGCAGAATAATCACATTTTATTCCTTACATTTAAAGTTTACAACAAGATCGCTCACTCGCAGACTTAAAGAATTTTATCATATTTGTTTCTGGGCAATAGAACTTTAGGAGAAGGCGCTGATAGCTGCAGGAATCAATTTACGGCCGTTTGTAAGAAATTTAAGGAGCGAGTACGATGTTTAACAGTTTGGAAAAGCTTTTACAGATGCAGGCTGACATTATGTTATCCTGACTAATGAGAACAAAGCGTTTCAATGCGGCTCTAGGAAGCTGTCAGTGTGCTGGAGGAGCTTTGTTCTTGGCTAGGTCACCACAGGCAGCATTCGCTGCTACAGCTGCAGTCTCTCTCTCTCCACCCTTGCACTGAACTAGGCAGATCACCCAGTTTTTCAATCGGCCTACGTTTCAGAGCAAAGCCATCATTCATAAGGAAGTCGGATTGTTTTATGTGTGGGGGAGGGAGGATCAGACACTTGGGAGACTCCATCTTCATACACGTTTATTGTTCAGTGCAAATTATGACAGGCCTTCATAGGCGGTGACCTGTAATGACTTTTATTCTTTGCACAGTTACCAGCTGAGATTCATCCAAACGGATTTCTTTTACGAGGCCACGACTGTTTTAATCCTGCACTACTCCAAGATTTCTTTATGACTGCTCCATGATCATTCTGTATCATTGAATCGATTTGTAGGACTGAGCCTTGGTTCAGACCAATGCGATCCTCAGAGATCGAATGTAATTGGCACCCGCACTGTGGGTGCCAATCACATGCAATCTCTGAGCAGTGCGAGTTCAGCCATACACTTGTATGGCTGAACTCGCATTAGACATATATCTTTTTTTTCCCGCACTAGAATTGCATTACATGGGTGTTCTTACCAATCCGATTCATGCAGTTCGCACTGCGATCTGTGAAGAAAACTGGGGGTGTCATTAACTTTGTAGTGACACCCGCCAGCGCTTCGCAGAAGGCAGTGTGAACTGCCGGGGGGAGTGATGCGATGCAGGAAACGGCTGTATAATCGCGCCAGTCCCCACATCGCACATGGCTGAACCAGGGCTCAAAGTCCAAACAACAAATATATAGTATTAAAGCCTAATTACCAATAGGACTCATTTAATTCTTTGTGGCGCTTGTACCTTGGGAACCGGTTTCTGTGAGTTTTATAAAGTAGTGCATTTGTGGTCCAGAGTGATTTCAGCCCATTCATGGATCATATATTGAATATTTGTGGAGTGCACACATGCTAATTGCAGATGCATTGCCCTAGGGCATTGGGGTGCCAAACAAAATGAATGGTATCTATGTGTATTGCCACGCATTGTGGAAATGTGTGCGGTAACACACGTTATAGGAACACGGAAGTGTGAATTGACCCATTCTTAACCACCTCAACAAAGGGCACTTTCATCCCCTTCCTGCCCAGACTATTTTTCAGCTTTCAGCGATGTCTCACAGTTTCGGTCATGCAACACTGAACGCAAATAAAATTTTTATCATTTTGTTCCCACAAATAACGTTTTTTTAGTTTTTGCTAAAAAATAATTAAAAAAAGACCGAACATTTTGAAAAAAAAAAGGTTTTCTTAGTTTCTGTCACTGTCAGTAAATTTTGTAAATAAGTAATTTTTCTCCTTCACTGATGTGCGCTGATGAGGCTGCACTGATGGGCACTGATGAGGCGGCATTTATGGGCACTGATTAGGTGGCAGTGATGAGGAGGCACTAATATGCCGCTCACATGGGCACTGATAGGCGGCACTGGTGGGTACTGATGGACATTGGTGGGCAGCACTGATGGGCATTGGTGGGCAGCACTGATGGGCACTAAAAATCAGCACTGACTGGCATCACTAATGGGCAGTGATTGCTGGCACTGATTGCGGCCATTGATGGGCACTAACTGATTGCTCTTTTTTTTGTAATCAGGGCACTGATGACCTGTTCTGATGTTCCCTGTGAGGTGACGCCGTTTACCGGCTCTTACTGTATTTACATTTGACTGCCTGTGATTAGACACAGACGATCAAGTGGTTAAAGAGCCGCATTAGCGGCTCTTTACAGAGATTGTGGTCGTGCCGTGTCCTAGCAACACGGCACGGATGCGATCGCCGTACGGTCGTTGGGTGCACCACCATATGACGTCCACCCAGAACGAGAGTCCCTCCGTCATTTGATGCTGGGTTTGTTGGGTTTTTATTGCTCTCTGTGTCCCTGTTAGGGAAATTCACCTTTTATATTTTGTCCTGAACACCAATGTTACTAGCAATTAACCACTTGCCGATCGTGTAACGATTATTTACTGCGGCAAAGTGGCAGCGTAGCGCGAATCGGCGTTTGTAAACGGCGATTCGTGCAGACACAGCTAGGGAGTGGGCGCGCGCAGCCGGCGGTGTGCTCCTTGAGTGGGGACGCGGGTCGGGTGGACTCGATGTCTGCTGGCGACCCGCAATCGCCTACTACAGAGGAAGATTGGGGAGCCACCAATTTAAACACAGAGGTTCCTCTTTCTGACAGGGGACATGACAGTGATCCACTGATCCCAGTAATTTGGAACACTTAGATCTCTCATACCCCTACCAGCCCAGCCCCCATACAGTTAGAACACACCTAGGGAACACAGTTAACCCCTTGATTGCCCCTACAGGTTAACCCTTCCCTTGCCAGTGACATTTATACAGTAATCAGTGGCTATTTTAGCTCTGAATGCTGTATAAATGTCAATGGTCTCAAAAAAGAGTCAAAAATGTGCGATCTGTCCGCGGAAATGTTGCAGTCCCGATAAAAATTGCAGATCACTGCCATTATTAGTAAAAAAACAAAAATAGTAAAAACGTCATAAATCAATTCTCATAGTTTGTAAACCCGGTGACTTTTGCGCAAACCAATCAATATTGCGATTTTTTACCACAAATATGTAGAATATATATCGGCCTAAACTGATGAATACATTTTTTTTTTTATAGTTTTTTTTTGGACATGTATTATAGCAGAAAGTTTATTTTATTGTTCCTAGCGCAAAAAATAAAAACCGCAGAGGTGATCAAATGCCACCAAAAGAAAGCTCTATTTGTGGGGAAAAAAGGAACTTAATTTTGTTTGGGTACAACGTCGCACGACTACGCAATTGTCAGTTAAAGCAATGCATTGCCGAATCGCAAAAAGTGTTCTGGTCAGGAAGGGGGTAAATCCTTCTGGGGCTGAAGTGGTTAAAGTGAGTGTAAATAGAAAATTTTGAGTTGCCACAAGAACAGGAATATAAGGGAAATCTGCTTCCACACAGACAGCAAAGATCCTTCTCTGCAGTATGCTGGCAGGGGACAGGCTTTTCTACTCAGGCTGTGGCTTATTTTTAAGCCCTGTACACACGCTCAGATTGCTGGACAACTGAACGTCCAACTTTTGTCCAAATTGGCTGTTGGTGGTTTTGTCTAGCGTACTGACGGTAGTCAAGTAAGGCCCCTTTCACACATACGGACCGTCTGTTTGTCCGTTTTTTTTCATCCATCTGTTGACGGATAAAAAAACGGACATCAATGCATCTCTATGGAAAAACAGATGAGAACGGATGATCATCCATTTGCATCCGTTTTCATCCGCTTCCGTCAACATCCGTTTTTTTGAACGGATGAAAGCCCTATTTTTCATCCGTCAAAAAAACGGATCAGACGAAAAACGGATGTAAACTGAGGAATGGTCCGTTTTTCATCCATGTTTGCATTGGTATTGGATGTAAAAAAAGATGAAAAAACTGATGACCACGGGTGAAAAAAACGGATGAGCACTGATGAAAAAAATGAATGAAAAACTGATGAATACTTCATCTGTCTTGACTTGACTGAACAGATGAAATGAACGGCCTGTATGTGTGAAAGTACCCTAAGGCTAGGTTCACACTGCTGCAGTGCAAATTTTCTGCGAATTGAATACGATTGCGAGTTTTTTCAGTTCAGACACAAGTGCGATTTCTACATGTGTTGATGCGAATCTACTGCAAAGCTGTAGCTGGAGTTGGAGGGGGAAGCTATCGCAGTGATGTGAATGGGAGATTGCGTTTTCAATCCGTGTTCTGTTGTAGTCTATAGAGCTGAATTCGCAACGCACAGCATCGCACACAGATCAAACTCGCACAGGACCCTTTTTTTTCACGGATTAGATTCGCAACGCATCAATGTGAACTGCCCTGATAGAACACTATTTTACTGGAGATGACTTGCGAATTTAATCTATCGCAACGCAATCTATTCACAGTACAGTTCGCAGCAGTGTGAACCTAGCCTAATCGTCCGACAAAGGCGAACGTAGAGACGTGTTAGGAGCTTAAAAAGAGGAAGTTCAGGTGAATGTGAATTAGGAACACAGGTTACACGACCGAACACTTCCTGGATTCCGAGCATGCGTGTTTGCACTTCCAACTTTTTGTTGGGCCAACTTCTCTACACACGAGTCAACAATCGGCCAATGCCTTGTTGGCCAACATAAGTTTTCTTGTCTTGTCAGCCAACTTCTGTTAGACGACAATTGGAAATCGGCTGTCGAATCATGCGTACTAACGGTCGGATTATCGGACCGTGTGTACGAGCCTTTAGAACCAACATGAACTGTAAAGATTTTGAAGGCTAAAAAAAATTAAAGCCAACTGCCTTTCCTTATCATCACGTGATTTAATTTCTATAGAACAGCACTGCAGCCCATAAACCACAGCCTATAGATCAGGATTGTAACTCTATTATTTTATTCCCTGGAGAGTGAAATTCAATTTCCACATTTTAATCATTCTGCACGATACGTGTACACATGCCAAGATAGATGAATCAATACTTTTAGAGTTCATCTTAAAAATATATATTAATTATTATTCAAAACCCTCAAATAAATTATTCTTCCTCTTGGTTGGGCTGGAGTTCCCCTTTAAGGTGTTCTGGTTTGTGCAATCATTTCCAGCCAGCCACCTGTTAAATAGCTTAAGAGAATATCTCCATGGGGATGCTGCCAGAAACATTCTTTATACAAACTCAATGCCATAATTACATGTAAGAACTTCTAGAATACACCCAATGATAAATACAGGATTTATAGACACAATCTAGCAAGTTCCTAAAAAGGAGTGCCACATACATTAAAGGAACGTAATAAGTGCACGTGCAATGAAGTGAGCCACTAATGATGTATTATTAATGACATTTCCCCGCTCTGCGCATACATAGATAGTTAAGTGAC
>BLSH010232229.1:1017078-1029287 GCA_018402905.1 Glandirana rugosa
TTCCGAATGGACATCCATCTTACTTATAGAGGATTTGGACGTACCGAATCCTCTATAAGTGGAACGTACGTAGACGACTGCAGTCGCTACGTACGCGACACTTAGAGGCCGCCTACCACAGCCTTGCTTCCTGAGGTCGCACCGAGGCCGGTGAGTGTCGCGGCCTCGGCGCTTGGGCCTTCTTTGCGTCTTCCTTGTACAGTACTGACCCGTGCGACGCCCTCGAAGCAAGATTCCACTCATAAAGTATTACACGATCATACGCTACGTATGATCGTGTAATACGATAACGGAACGTCCCAAAAAAAACAGAAAGCGCGCTCACTATACACGTTCCCGCAGCCGCCGTCGTATGACGGCGATTTGCGGGAACGTGCCACTTTGCCGCCGTCAGATGCCGATCGGCGGTCGGCAAGTGGTTAAAGCAGTAGTAAACCTTGGGGAAAAAAAACAAAGACAAAAAAAACCCTGCAAGGCAATAGCATAATGTGCTAGTATGCATCGCATACTAGCACATTATGAAATACTCACCTTAGAACGAAGCTCCCGCAGCGTGCCCAGTCATGACATGTTCCTTCTGCGTTTCTTCCGGGTTCGCGGCTCCGGCGCTGTGAGTGGCCGGAGCCACGCTGGAGTCCTTCGTTCCGACACCATCCGCCGGAGATTCACAGCGCATGCATCGCTGACGTCAGCAGATGCATGCAAGGTGAATATCTCCTAAGCCATGCAGGTTTAGGAGATATTCATTCTACCTACAGGTAAGCCTTATAGACTTACCTGTAGCTAAAAATGTGCAAGTGGACAATACAACCACTTTAAACTCTACTGTAGTACACAAGTCTATAAAAGTCAGCTGATCCATTGAAAAGAATATACTCCTGGCATAGCTGATATCTTATGTCAACAGTTGTAAAAGAATAAGTTCACCTTTAAAAAAAAATAATAAACGCACATTCTTTTAAAGGCATTTTTTAGGAGCCTGTAAAGCAGTGGTTCTCAACTCCTGTCCTCAGGACCCACTAACAGGCCAGATTTTAAGTATTACCTTGGCGAGATGCAGACTAGAATACTGCAATCACTGAGCAGCAGTTGATATCACCTGGGATGTATTTCAGTTATCCTGCAAACCTGGCCTGTTAGTGGGTCCTGAGGACAGGAGTTGAGAACCACTGCTGTAAAGCATTGCACCTGAGATCAACAGATCCTGAATGCAGCATCAGGCTCCTGTGAACTGTCTGCCCATACCTCTGATACAGACATTTACTTAATGACAGGAAGATCAATGAACTACATAGATTGTTCACCAGCACCCTGGTAGGTCATTGAAAACTACAAGTAGTTGTAAATCACTGATTCACAGAACTCTGTGAATGAGTGATGTGGCTGTGTGGGCGGAGCCCCGAAGGCCCTTCCTCTTTTTGAATTGTGACAGTGAGTGCGGGGAGAAGATTCCTAGCCTGCTGTCACAAGAAGGGTGGGATCAGGCAGATGCTGAACATGTTATGTTAAATACCACACCCTAAATATGGGTGAAACCTGTTCACAAAGGTGAACTTATCCTCTATAGCAGAATTAACCCATCAATTTAACGGTTTCAAAAAACTGTTACAGTCTCAGCATGCCAGAATTCTCACAGTTGCTTGTGCTTAACCAAACAGTCAAACCGTTTTAATGGCTGATGTCATAACTGATCACATGTGCAGCTATGTGGCAGTTGCAGATCACACAGGGGTCAGATCTGCCATTCCTTCACTGAAAAGGATAGCAAGGCTTATTTCTGCTTTAAAGCTCTGTTCAAGTATGAATCTGAGAAAACTGACACTTCCAGGTCTGTCGATCTTCTGAGCCCCCACAGTTCTCACTGGATCCTCCCTCTGATCTCCACGTCACTACTGCATCCTATAATGAGTGAAGGTCAGCAGGAGGAACCAGTGAAAAATGCAGGGGGTCTAGAAGACTAACATTGCTAGATGTCTTGCTTTCCCAATGGTAAATTTCTACTGAACCCAGCTTTTGATGGGTTTTCCTTCCTCTTTGGTTCCCTGCTAAGTAAAAACATAATGGGTTGGTATGCATCGCACACTAGCCCATTATATGGCACTTACCTGCAAATGAAGCATGCGCTGTCTCCGCTGGAGGTCGCATCCATGTCTGCCCTTCTTCCTTCCGGGGCCGTGGACTCCGGCTCTGTGACTGGCTGGAGTCGCATGATGTCAATCCCGCACATGCGCGTGGAAGCCGCCAGTCACGGCACTCACTAGTGAAGAAACGGCATGGAAGGGCCGTTTCTTTGCAGAGCATGCGACGATGCGCAGTGCAAGGTTGATATCTCCTGAATGGCGTAAATAAGGCTTACCTATAGGTACAAGTTTTAAATTTAGGTTTACAACCACTTTAATGCATTCTATGTATTAAGATAAAAAACCTTCTGTGTGCAGCAACCCCCCTTAAATCCCCCCCACCCCCAAATACTTATTTGAGCTCCATCTCGATGCAGCGTTGTGCACGAAAGCCTCAGCTCTCAGAGGACTCTTTCTCCTCATTGGCTGATACTGCCACTGGCTCCCGCTGCTGTCAATCAAAGTCAATGAGCCAATGAGGAGAGAGAGCGGGACGCGGCTCTGTGTCTGAATGGACAGAAAGAGCAGAAGCTCAGAAGCAAGCATGCTTGGGTGCCCCCATAGCAAGCTGCTTGCTCTGGGGGCAATCAGGCAGCAGGGAGGGGCCAAGAGGGCCCGAGAAGAGGAGGGTCCCCCACAAAAACCGCTGCACAGAACAGGTAAGTAGAACATATTTGTTTTTCTTAAAAAAAAAACATAGCCTATAATATCACTTTAAACAGTATAGACATTTATTTTTAATGTTTAACTATACAGTGGAACCTTGGTTCACGAGTAACACGGTTAACGAGCATTTTGAAAGATAAGCATTTTTTAACCACTTCAGCCCCGGAAGGATTTCCAGCTTTAGGACCGGAGCCCTTTTTGCGATTCGGCGCTGCGTCGCTTTAACTGACAATTGCGCGGTCGTGCGACGTTGTACCCAAACGAAATTTGCGTCCTTTTTTTCCCACAAACAGAGCTTTCTTTTGGTGGTATTTGATCACCGCTGCGTCATTTCTGATCGCCGCTATAAACAAAAGAAGAGCGACAATTTTGCAAAAAAACCCAAATTTCTTACTTTTTCCTAAAATACAAATCCAAAAAAAATATATAAAAAAACATTTTTTTTCACCGTTTTTGGCCGATTTATATTCTTCCTCATATTTGCGATAAAAAAAATCGCAATCGGTGTTTATTGATTGGTTTGCGCAAAAGTGGTCGCGTTTACGGATGATGAGAATTCATTTTTGGGGTTTTTAATTTTTTTTTATTTTTTACTAAAAATGGCGGCGATCTGCGATTTTTTGCGGTACTGCGATATTGCAGCGGACATGGCGGAACGTTTTGACACTTTTTTGGGACCATTGGCATTTATACAGCGATCAGTGCTATAAAAATGCACTGATTACTGTGTAAATGTCAATGGCAATGAAGGGGTTAACCTGCAGGGGGCGCGCTAAGGGTTAACTATGTTCCCTGGGCGTGTTCTGACTGTATGGGGGACTGCCTATCTGGGGAAGGGAAGTTATCACAGCCTTCACGTAAAGGAAGGCTGTGATCACAGCCCTTCCCCCTCACACAGAGCGGAGGTCCGTGTTTACATACACGGACCTCCGCTCATTCGCTCCGGGGGGGGCATCGCGGGTGGCCGGCGGCAATCGAAGCCGCCGCACCCGCTCCCTGGCCCCCCCTGGACACAGTGAGCGCGCGGGCGCGCCTCCGGCGGCGCGCGCGCGCTCACTATACACGTTCCCGCAGCCGCCGTCGTATGACGGCGATTTGCGGGAACGAGCCACTTTGCCGCCGTCAGATGCCGATCGGCGGTCGGCAAGTGGTTAAAAGAAAATTCTGACTCTGTTTGCGAGCGCTGTCTCACAAAACATGCAGAATTAAGCCTCTGTGCATGGTGAGCCTCGGAGACCATCGGAAGCCGTCGGAAACACTCAGAAATACCGAAAGTGTAAACAGCTCCCGAGCATTTCCGAATGCTTCCGAGGGTCTCTGAGGCTCACCAGCGCCACCACACCTCTGGCCACATGCGATATTGCATACACCAGGCGCCCCCGGACCTCTGGCCACATAAAGTACTGCATTGATAAGCAGCCACTGTGGAACAAATTATCTGAGTTTTCATTGTTTCCTATGGGGAAACTTGCTTTGATATACGAGTGATTTGGATTACAAGCATTCTCCTGGAACGGATTATGCTTGTAATCCAAGGTTCCACTATACCTGCAAAAGGAGCCAGCCTGAAGTGATCAAGCAGGACTTCATTGTCTGCTTAAAGTTCCATTTTCTTATCGCTTCAACAGTAAAATAATTTCCTATTTTTAACACGATTTCATTATAAACACAAAAAAAAAAAAGAAAACAGAATTACTAAAAATGTTTCCAACTGTTTTATGGTTTAATAAACTGCATTTCAGAAGCCTTGTAATTTTTATGGCAGTCATTTCAATAATGTTGAAATGAAACTGGGGACTTTCCAATATTAGTGTTAAATAACAAAAGTCTGCAGCCACAAATTCATTGATGTACACATAATATTGTTAATGGTCCCGGGGTTTCTGGTACTTTCTTGGAGCTATACAGCACTCCCACAAACCGGCACATTGTTCATTTGTCCTTGTCTGGAGAGGTTTACTGTGATTAATTACATAGCATTAAACTATTCGCAGTCCGTCATTAAAGGCCATACTATTGTAATGTTTATATAGCGGCAACTTACACCAAATAATTGATTTCCTGCTTTGGCACTCATCGCTATTATGCTTTGCTTGTCATGTCAATTACTGTTCAGCCCGCAGTTAGAGCCGCGATTACAATTGCTGATGATGCTTTAGCACCGCCGCGACTTCTGACCTGTGCTGTTTGCTCTCAGGCACTACAAATATCCCCTATATTGCTGTGGCTGAACATTATCATTTACAAGGATATAATGTCTTCAAATCATCTATAATGGACACATTTCAAAGCGCCTGACAAGACCGATTTACAGTCTAGCAGGAAAAAAAAAAAAATTCAGACGGCAAGGTGACTGATGTTTCAAATTACAGTAATAACTAAACATTTTTTTAGCAAGGTTAATCAATCTCCATTGTGCAGAGGTCAGATTATGCGCAAACATGAGAAACTAAGAATTACGGTGATTGAAGTCAGTTTTCTAGAATGAACGTCAACTGAATTTTAAAGCTGAACTCCGAGCGCAAAACCTTTATTTAAATATATTCCACAAAGGCACAAATGATGTAAGTCCACTTTGTGTGCACTTGTAGCGTCAGAATCGGATACCCCACAGAAATGGAAATCGGAAGTTACGTTTCTACAAAAACAACAACTGCGCATGCGTCCCTCCTCGCTATGCATTCCAACATTATCCTAACATGTCGCCCGTCAAATGTTGTCACGGAAGTGATGTATCATTGCCACCATCTTGCTAGACCCCGCACTCGTCCACAGTAAGGATAGAGTGAGAAGGCGGGATGCAGACATCTTTTTACACCCACCGGAGTTTTTACTTTCAACAGTAGGCCAAATCGACACAATTCGCGGGGAGATATCCAACACCCAACTCCCCCCCCCCCCAACCAACATATCAGGTCCAACACCGCTCTCAATACTCATCTCCTTCAGCCCTGTTACCACAGAGTAAGTTGACCAACTCCTCTCCATGGTCCACCTCACCACCTGTCCCCTGGACCCTGTCCCCTCACAATTAATGCAACCACCATCCTGCTCTATCCTAAACTCTCTAACCCACATCTTCAACCTCTTCCTCTCCTCTGGCACCCTTACTTCCCCGTTCAAACATGCACTGGTTACCCCAATACTTAAAAAACCCTCACTAGACCCCACCTGTGTGAATAACTTAAGACCCATCTCCCTGCTCCCGTTTGCCTCCAAGCTCATGGAACGCCTTGTCCACAACTGAATATGTTGCTACCTCATTGACAACAACCTTCTTGATCCCCTACAGTCCGGCTTCCGCCCACAACACTCCACTGAAACTGCCCTATTAAAACTCACCAACAACCTACTAACTGCGAAAACCAATGGCCAGTACTCCATACTTATACTCTTTGACCTCTCTGCTGCCTTCGACACAGTTGACCACCTGCTCCTCCTCAGCAAACTTCACTCCCTTGGCCTCCGTGATTCTGCTTAATTCGGTTCTCCTCCTACCTACCTCAGCGGACCTTCAGTTTCACTTACAACTCCATCTCTTCCACTACTCTTACTCTTTCTGTTGGGGTACTCCAAGGCTCCATTCTTGGGCTCCTCCTATTCTCCTTCTATGCCTCTTCCCTGGGCCAGTTGATAACCTCCCATGGCTTCCAATACCACTTCTATGCCGACGACACCCAGATCTCTCTCTCCACTCCTCAGCTCACCCCCTCGATCTCCTCACAGATCACAAACTTACTGAATGATATATTGGTATGGATGTCACACCACTTTCTCAAACTCAATCTTTCTAAAACTGAGCTTGTTATATTTCCTCCTTCCCGGTCTCCTCCTCATGACTTTACCATTAAGATAAACGGCACAACTATTGGTCCCTCTACACATGCCAGGGTACTGGGTGTAATCCTTGACTCTGTCCTCTCCTTCAGCCCCACATCCAATTACTGACTAAATCTTACTGCCTTAACCTCCGTAATATCGCCAGAATTTGCCCCTTCCGGACTAACGACACCACAAAACAACTTATTCACTCCTTGATTATTTCCCGCCTTGACTACTGCAACTCTCTCCTTAATGGCCTACCCTTACACAGGCTATCCCCCCTTCAGTCTATCATGAATGCTACTAGATTCATATATCTCACAAACCGCTCCATGACTGCTGCCCCTCTCGGCCAATCCCTTCACTGGCTTCCACTACCCCATCGTATAAAATTCAAAATACTAACCACAACATACAAGGCCATCCACAACATCGCCCCCCAGCTAAATCTCTAATCTCATGCGCAGATATCACCCAAATCGTCCCCTCTGCTTCTCTCAGGATCTCCTACTTTCTAGCTCCCTGGTTACCTCCTCCCATGCTCGCCTCCAGGACTTCACTAGAGCCTCTCCAATCCTCTGGAACTCCCTGCCCCTTTATGTCCGATAAGCCCCCGCCCTGTCTACCTTCAAGATCACTGAAAACTCATCTATTCAGGGAAGCCTATCCCACATCCACCTAAGAACTGTACCTGAGCTATCCCCATCAACCCATCCCTCGCAGCTATTACCTTTTGTACCACCACCCCCCTCCCCTTAGAATGTAAGCACCACGAACAGGGCCCTCCTGTCCCTTTTGTATTAAATTGTTTTGTAATTGCGCTGTTCCCCTTCTACATTGTAAAGCGCTGCGCAAACTGTAGGCACTATATAAATTGTGTATAATAATAATAATAACAGTAAACGGAGCTTAAATACTGAAATACAGTATTTTGAAATATGCGACACCGTTCCATGGTCAATTTTAAAAGCAGCGGCAAGCCTGGCGATCTGACAGCTTTGGTAATGTGACAAAACACCGCTGCTTTTACAATTGACCATGAAAACAGTGTCACGTATTTCAAAATACTCAATATGTAAGCTCCGTTTAGTGTTAAACATAATAGTGAAATTAAAAACTCCCATGGGTCTATAAAGATGTCCACACCTCGCCTTCACACTCTATCCTTACTGTGGACGAGTGCGGGGTATAGCAAGATGGCAGCGACGGAACGTCACTTCCGTGACAACATTTGTCGGGTGACATAATGCGCAGTTGCTGTTTTTTGTAGAATCGTCCCTTATGGTTTCCATTTTTGTGGGGTATCCGATTCTGACGCTACACACTAAAGTAGCAGTGACATCATCGCTGTGCTGTACATAGCCTGTGCCGAGCAGGCCCCACCCACTACAGGAAGCTGTAGAAAACTACAGGAGGGGGCAGAGACAAGACCAGTCAATTTGCATAAGGAGAGACAGTGGCAATGACTTGTCCTATTACAGGAAGCTGCTGCACAGAGGAAAAGTTTTTTTGCTGGATCACTGCACAGATTTAGAAGAAATACACGTGCCTCGTGTATTTACTTATCCTGAAGTTCAGCATTAAGGCTAGTATCACACTAACCCGCACTGTGCGTTCCGCAACCACCCACAGCCAATTCGCACTGCTCTTGTGAGACACGCAGGGGCTGCTATTCATTCTGAATGGCACCCCCGCACATCTCAGCCCGCAGCGTGATCGTGGGTGCGGGAACCGCAGGAAAACCGCATGGTCAAAAAGACTATGCGGTTTCCCTGTGGCCGCATTTTTACAAAGGTGCGTGAACCCTTTTTGTGCGGCTCACGTGGCAAAGCAACTCATTCAAATTAATGGGCTGCCGTGCCAAAGCAAACACGGGACGCACGGACTGCATTAGAGTGAATCTAGTGTAAAGCCCCACCCCCATACCTCCCCCTTCCCCTAAACCCATCCTGACAATCTTTTTTTCCTCTTAGCTTGTGAAGCCATCAATACTTACCCCGCACCCCCCTCCATCCAGGTCCCTTGCTGCAGGAGACCACTTATCCAGTGTGGCAATGACCCAGCCCAAGTGCTGCAGTCCCCCCTCCCCCACCCCACCCTTGTGATAACATCCTTTAGGCATGGTATTGCTGTGTACAGATGCTTTCACCCATTCATGTCTATGGGCAGCTGCATGCAGCACCAGGGGCTCCTGTGCACTAAATTTCACCTGTTTGTTTATGCTGTATGGGTGAATACCCCCATGTGCATGGCCCTTAATGAACCACTCAGCATTCATTATTATAAGCATCTGTCTGGTTTGCAGTCTCTAGTGATATGAAATAGCTACAAAGCTCCTAATAGCCAGAAATTATGTGATCTCCTGAAGGCTCCTTCACACGGAGTGGACTCTGTTCCGATCAGCAGGGGATCAGCTCACAGATTCCCCTGCTGATCAGATCAGAGCAGAGCAGGCGGATGGCAGGTAGAGCCCGCTCTGCTCAATGGGTGGATGGGTGTAAATGGACTCCGCAGTCCGTTTACACCCAACTATATCCAATCAGATCCATCTACACAGAGGAGGACAGATCCCCTTCTGTTTCTTTTTAGAAGACCAGATCAGAGGTAAGAAGATGTAAACTGACAGCAGAGTCTATTTATACCTTACTAGTCCATAGGGGTGAATGGACCATCCGATCAGGTCTGCCTGAAAAATTGACAGGTGGACTTGATCAGAACATTGTGTGAAAGGGGCCTACGACACATTAAAGTGGTTCTAAAGGCAGAAGGTTTTTACCTTAAAGGGGTTGTAAACCTTCAAGGTTTTTCACCTTAATGCATTGTATGCATTAAGGTGAAAAACCTTTTCACTTGCAGCAGCCCGATGCCCCCCCCCCCCCCCCAGGCCCCCTTTACTTACCTGAGCCCAAAACGATCCCGCAACGGGGACGAGCCTGGCAGATCACACGAGCTACTCCGGTCCTCATTGGCTGGATTGATAGCAGGGGAGCCATTGGCTCCCGCTGCTGTCAATCAAGTCCAGTGACCCAGGAGTGAGGGACGGGGCCGAGTCCCGCTGTTTGTGTGAATACACGCAACAGCAGGACTTGGGAGCGCGCCCGCATGGGTGACCCCAGGGAAGCGTTTCCCTCTGGTGGTCACTTGAGAAAAGGAGGAGCCCGGAGCACCACTGGAGGACCCCAGAAGACGGAGTTAGGGGCCACTCTGTGCAAAACTGCTGCACAGAGGAGGTGAGTATGACATGTTTGTTATTTTTAAAAAAGAAGCTGTGAGCCTTTAGTATTGCGTTAATGCATTCTATACATTAAGGTAAAAACCTTTTGGATGCAGTTCCCCCCTATACGTTCCTGAGCCCCATCTCAAACCAGCGAAGTGCATGAGAACAGTAGCTCTCCCGGGTTTCTCTCTCCTCATTGGCTCACAAAGCAGCAGGAGCTACAGAGTCCAGCTTCTGTCAATCACAGGCAGTGAGCCAATGAGTAAAGAGTAGGGGGTGGGGCCAAGTCGCACTGTGTGTGTGACTGGGCATTGTCCATTCACAGGAGCGTGGTTTAGGAGCGAGCCTGCTTGAGTGTACCCAGAACAAGAGGCTCGCTATTGGTGGCACTCGGCAGGAGCCAGGATTGACGGCGACACAAAAAGAAGAGGATTGGGGCTGTTCTGTGGAAAACCATTGCACAGAGTAGGCAAGTATATGTTTGTTATTTTTTGTGCCTTCACAATCACTTTAAAGCAGTAGTTTTAATTATGGCAAAAAAGCTATTTTTTGTCCAGAAAATATTATAATTTGGTAATGCTCATTCCAGTTCCTTTACCTAAAATACGATGGTATCAAACATTAAGATAAGCCCCAGGATAAATGAATACAGTATTGTTCCCATTTATCCTGGGGCTTATTTTAATACTGTATCAATAAAATGCTGTATTTTTAACTTTATCATTTTTTTGGTGTTGCATATTGTTCTTTGATACCTATACTAGGGCCGAAACAACTAATCAATTATGAAAATAGTTGTCAACTATTTTCATAATCAATTAATTGGCCAGCTGATTAGTTGGCCTGTGTACAGAATGCATTATTTGTTTACATATCAGGAAATACAGTGCAGCACACATACAGCTCAGTACACTGTCCGTAAATGTCAGTAAGTGCCTGAGAACTTGTGAATGTGTGAGGAGCAATGCCCCATGGGACATGTAGTCCTGGGCAGGAAGTGAGAGATTCCAAAGGTAGAAGTTTTTTATTACCTTGCTATAGGGTCTTTCTATACTATACTTTGCAGCTTGATATTGGGCCACTCTGAAGGCAGGAGGAGCCAGAAGTGTTGGCCCCAGAAGAGGGGAATCAGGGCTGCTCTGTGCAAAACCATTACACAGAGCAGGTAAGTATAGCATGTTTGTTATTTAAAAAAAAAATACTTTGTGCAGGGAAGATCAGCATCTGAACCCAGAGAAGGTGGAGGCTGATAGACTGGAGGTAATAGAAGGCATTACAATTACATTTACAGTAAACTTTTACCAGTATTGTGCATTTATATCTAAAATGATCATATCCAGGAATAAAAAAGTCTCAGCTTTTGGCACTACTTTAATATAAAAGATTTCTATTTCCCTTCCACCCTTCATATAACTTCATGTCCGACTTCTAGGTAAAATACCCAAATATCCTACTTCTGGATGTATTTATTATTATATATGCTTCTGTCTGGATTAGAGATTTTGCTTCCCAACCATAGTTGGTTATTTATATTTACCACTGCATATAGATATTTAAGACAAAATTGCCTTTTTTTTCTTTTAAAACTTTAAATATTCACTAAATTTTACACCACATTTTTTTACATAGTTACATAGTTAGTCAGGTTGAAAAAAGACACAAGTCCATCCAGTTCAACCAAAAAAAAACAAAAAACATTTACATGTGTATATATATATACACATATACATACATATACGCATATACACAACCAAATAATCCCATATACAATCCTTCACCCACAGTTGATCCAGAGGAAGGCAAAAAACCCCAGCAAAGCGTGATCCAATTTGCTATAACGGGGGAAAATTTTTTTTCCTGATTCCCCGAGAGGCAATCTGATTCACCCTGGATCAACTTTAACTAAAACTGTTAGTACCCAGTTATATTATTTACATTAGGGAAAGAATCCAGGCCTTTTTTAAAGCAATCAACCGTGCTGGCCAAAACCACCTCTGGAGGGAGTCTATTCCACATTTTCACAGCTCTAACTGTGAAGAAACCTTTCCGTATTTGTAGATGAAATCTTTTTTCCTCTAGACGTAAAGAGTGCCCCCTTGTCCTTTGTGATGACCTTAAAGTAAATAACTCAACACCAAGTTCACTATATGGACCACTTATATACTTCTACATGTTGATCATATCCCCCCTTAATCTCCTCTTCTCAAGAGAGAATAAATTCAGATCCTCTAATCTTTCCTCATAGCTGAGCTCCTCCATGCCTCTTATTAGTTTGGTTGCCCTTCTCTGCACTTTCTCCAGTTCCTCGATATCCTTTTTGAGAACTGGTGCCCAAAACTGAACTGCATATTCCAGATGAGGTCTTACTAATGATTTGTAAAGGG
>BLSH010232229.1:1037790-1061833 GCA_018402905.1 Glandirana rugosa
CTACTAGCACAGACGGGGGGGGGGGGGGGGTCACAGGCACTCGCCGACTTCTACAAGTGGGCCGAGGTTTTGTACTGTCCCGCCTTCGCTACAGTGTTCAGTGAAGGCGGGTTACCAGAATTTCCCGGGTAAAAAAAAACATTACAGTAAAAAAAGTTTATTAAAAAAAAAAAAAAAAAAACGTAAATTCACTTTATACTCTAGACTCCAGAAAAACTGGGGTCTAGAGTATAAATCCTCCAGGACCGTACGAAAAAAGATAATGTTCCTTACAAATGTAAAGAACATTATCCTTATTTTCACTAGAAAAAAAATTTTTTTTCTTATCATATTTTTACAAAAAAAAAAAAAAAAAAATTATTTGAAAAAAATGACATTACAAAAAAAAATGGGCCCTTTAAGACCATTGGGCGGAAGTGACTTGTGACATCGCTTCCGCCCTGTCATGTTTTGGAGCCGGGTGAACATCTTCAGCCGCTCACGGACACTGGGGGGGGGGGGGGGGCAGACACGATCATCTCTGCCGGCGGGTCCGGTAAGCGGCAGAGATGACCGGAAAGCGGCGGGAGGGGGGGCACCCCTCCCGCCATTGATAAAAGTGATCTTGTGGCGTACCCGGCGCTGAGACCACTTTTATCTTGTGCAGAATCGCCTGCACTAAAAGAAGATACCGGGGCTAAGGTAGCTATCTGCTACCATAACAACGGTATTCCACTTCATAATGACCGCGTTGGTCGGGAAGTGGTTAAACAGCGGGCGGCCCACTTTCAGATAAAAGTGGTCTCTGCGGCGGATTCACCACTTACCAGACCCGCCGGTAGCAGCAGAGACGATCGGGTCCGCTCTCCTCTGAGCCTGGATGCCGAGTGAGTAGAAGATGCCGTCCACTCGGCTCCATAGCATTGAAGGGCGGAAGTGACGTCAAACGTCACTTCCGCCCTTAACTCTTAAAGGACAAATTTTTTTTTTGACATTTAATTTTTTTTATTGCATTTTAGTGTAAATATGAGATTTAAGAGATCCTGGCATGCTTTTTTCTATTACAAGCAATGTTTACATTGCTTGTAATAAGAATAAAAGTGATCTTTTTTTTTTTGTTTAAGGACAGTGTAAAAATAAAAAGTAAAATAAATAAGAAAAAAAAATTTGAAACACCCCGTCCCGCCCAGAAGCGAATGCATACGGAAGTCGCGCTTGCATATGAAAATGGCGTTCAAACCACATGTGAGAGATCATTGCGATCGTTAGAGCGAAAGCAACAATTCTAGCACTAGGCCTCCTCTGTAACTCAAAACTGGTAACCTGTAGAGATTTTTAAACTTCGCTGATGGAGATTTTTAAGTGCCAAAGTTTGTCGCCATTCCACGAGCGGCTGCAATTTTGAAACATGACATGTTGGCTATCAATTTACTCGGCGTAACATTATCATTCACAATATGGAAAAGATTGGGCTAATTTTACTGTTGTCTTATTTTTTAACTGAAAAAAAGTGATTTTTTTTTTTTTTTTTTAAAAGGTGCTTGTAAGACCGCTGCGCAAATACGGTGTGACAAAGTAGTGCAACGGCCACCATTTTATTCTCTAGGGTGTTAGAAAAAATATATATATAACATTAGGGGGTTCTAAGTAATTTTATAGCAAAAAAAAAATGATTTTAACTTGTAAACACCGAATCACAAAAACAGGCTCAGTCCTTAAGTGGTTAATGCCAATGTAAAACGCTTCTAAAAGCATGTTTTTACAGTCGCTTATTCCTGGCATCAATACTGGCTTTGCAGCTTTTCTTTTTTTTTTAAAACATCCTGTGTGCATGAGGCATTAAAGTGGTTGTAAAATCAGATGGGTTTTTATCTTAATGCATTCTATGCATTAAGATGATAAAAAAACCTTCTGTGTGCAGCAGCCCCCTCAATACTTACCTGAGGTCCCTCTAGCTCCAGCAATGTAGTAGGAATGTCTCAGCCGTCTGGCATTCTCCTCCTAAGTGGCTGAGACAGCAGCATGGCGCCATTGGCTGCTGTCAATCAAAGTCAGTCAGCCAATGAGAATAGAAAGGGGGCAGGGCTGGGCCGCAGCTCCATGTCTGAATGGGCATAGGGAGTTGTGACTCGGATTGGGTGCCCCCATAGCAATCTGCTTGCTGTGGGGGCACCCAACAGGAGGGAGGGGCCAGGAAAGCTGAAGAGGGACCCGAGAAGAGCAGGATCCAGGCCACTCTGTGCAAATCCACTAAAACAGAGGAGGTAAGTATAACTGTTATTTTTAAGGTAAAAAAAATAACATAAGACTTTACAATCCCTTTAAAGTGATTGTAAAGTCAATGGGTTATAAAACATAGATGGAGCGGTGCTGAAAGGAGAGGAGCGGGCGGGGCTGGCCAACTGGGAAGAACGGGCACCGACAACGCTACTAGGAAGTGTCTGAGCAGGCACATTCCGCAGCACAGGACAAGGGTTGTCGGTCACAGACAGGAGGGTTGCTGAATGTCTGCATTAGGCTGGCAATACACAGTTTGAATCTTGGTCGGTTCAGCAGGAACTGACCAAGATTCGAACCATTAATGGGCAGGATGAATGTACCAAGCTGATCAATCAACTTGGGTACAACCAGCCTGATTCTCTTGCGATTATAATTACTGTTTTCTCCCGTAGGGGGGAGACAATGGCCCGCCAAGAGGGATTCCCGCATAAGCGCTGTCTGTGTTGATGGGGGAATCATGCAAATTTCCATGAGTTGCAGGAAAGAAATTTGCACCGTGTATGGCCAGCCTTAGACGGTTGTTTCTAATCTAGCATTTAGCGATCAAAAAAGTGCATAATACAGAAGTTTGTTATTTAACAAAAAAATTAAAGGGGGAATTTTGATTTTTGACTGGAATTCCACCCTAAAGTGATACTAAACCCCGCATTCACTATTTCTGGTCTCCCACAGTACACAAAACATGGAAATGCAATAGTTTTAGTAAATATAAACTGCTAAATACCTTTTCTCATCAGTAGTATATAGCAGTCTTGTGACTTCTATCAGTGTCTGGTTAAAGCTTGTAGGCGGAGTTTACATTCTCCCCTGATTGTCCTATGAGGCTGCAGGACCCCTGACCCTCTGTCTGGACAGTGCTGATTGGCCCTGTGCTGATCACATGCCCCCTTCCAAAAAACAAAACAACTCTTTAGCAAACTGAGCATGTGCAGCTTGCCCCCAAAACTCTATCAGGAGGTGGTTTGGGGACTGTGGAAGAAGGGGAGGATCAAAGACAGGAACAAACAACCTTTTTTACTCAATGCAGAAGATTAAACCCTTAGGTTCCACAGTGAGTATAACAGTCTGATTTTACTGTTGTGGGTTTAGTAACACTTTAAGTTTTGACAATAAAACCTGGAAGCTTAAGGGCCGGTTCACACATAGGCGATCCGACTTCAGAAATGACTTTGCTAGGCGATTTGAATGCGACTTACAACACAGCCAGAAGCGATCTCCATGCCAGGTGACTTTGTCTGTGGCCAATCAGAGAAGAAAGGGAGGGGGGTTGCCTTAAAAAATTATTTTTCTTTTTCCTGTAAAGTCGCTCCTTTATAGATGGTGATCCGATTTGTAAGCGACTTCCATTGACTTCTATGGCCTCAAATCGCCTAGAAGTCGCCTTGAAATAGTACAGGAACCTTTTCTGAAGTCGCCTTGGAGTCGGAGCGACTTGAGTAGCGCATATTAAGGCGGCTCCATTCATTTCAATGGGATTTCTGATGTCAAGCGTTTTGAGGCGACTTACAAGTCGGAACGCAAATCGCCTAGGTGTGAACGGCCCTAACGGATTCTATTCAGAGCTGCACCAGTTTTTGCACTATCCAGTTTTAGTAAATCAATCCCAATGTATCAATGGTGTGGATATGCTCTGCCCTGAGCTCAGGAATGAAAATAAATTGTAACATTTCACCAAAGGGAGATGGTTCTGTGAACAAAGGCACATTAGAATGTTTTCACAGTGTGCATAGATTTACAGAACTACCTTCCTCTGGTGCACTGATGGCATAAAAAAAGATTGTGACACAGCAACACCAAAAATAACACGAAATTAATATGCTAAATATTGCAAAAAATTTATATTTAACGCATTTGGTAAATAACGCATGTTTTTTTACTAAAAGGACTCATTTGAGACAAATACTGCATGAGTTATTTTTACTGAAAAATGGATGCGGTATTCATCTCTTAGTGAATTGACCCCAATATCCTTTATTTCTAAAATGAGTTGAGTCTGTCAGAGGGAATATAGCTGCTATACTTCCACCCACTTGTCATATTAATATTCCCCAATACCAGTGTTGCCAACCTCCCGCAGCGTTTTTTACTGGCAAAACATGGAGAATTTACTGGCGGAGCACATTTTTTACTAGCAACCTGAAAAATAACAGAACTCCTATTGAAAACGAAGACAATTAATATTTAAACACAACATGGAAACACTGACAATACCCATATCAAGTAATTTGCCTGGTATACACTTAAAAAGTCAGTACAGCATGACAAATTATCAGACCCTGATATTTATAGACAGTTGTAAAAATCACTGATTTTTACAAACTGTCAGTAAATTTACTGGCGGTTGGCAACCCTGCCCAATACCCAGCAAATGCCACAGGATTGGCTGAACACATAAAAGCTGCCCATAGATTTCTCTATCCACACCAAATCCTTCCTGCTAGGACATTGTATTCCGACAGCAGGACTCTCCACTATCAGAACACCCTATTCAGCAGTTGATTGGCTGCAGCTGCTGATCGATTTACTGACATAACCCATTGAAACTTTTATAGAATTTTTAACATAAAATGTAACCACTTGCTTCCCGAGCCAATTTTGACGCTTCTCTTCAACATGTAAAATGTATCTTTTTTTTTGCTAGAAAATTACTTAGAACCCCCAAACATTATATATATATATTTTTTTTAAGGGTAAGCTTTACAGAAAAATCTGTAAGGTGAACTTACACTGGACCCCCTCCTCACCCATCCCCCGCTAGGAGACATCGGGTTGCCCCCTCAACGTTTCGGGGCTTAGAAATCCCCTTGGCTTAATCTCCTTACAAGGTACATTTAGGAGCATTCTAATTGGGCAGCACCGTCATATGGGCGGCGCCAACTAATCAAAGCCCGTGTAGCCCGTCCTGTCACCGCAGGCGAAGAGGAGAAAAAGCCGCGGGGATTTCAAATCAAATAGCAACCTGTGCGTTTATTGATTGATTTGCGCAAAAGTTGCCGCGTTTACAAACCATGAGAATTAATTTATGCCGTTTTTACAATTTTTTTTCCTTTTACTAGTCATGGCGGCGATCTGCGATTTTTATCGGGACTGCGATATTGCAGCGGACATGTCGGACATTTTTGACACTTTTTTGGGACCAATGACAATTATACAGTCATCAGAAATTTAAATGGCCACTGATTACTGTATAAATGTCATTGGCAGGGAAGGGGTTAACCTGCAGGGGACAATGAAGGGGTTAAGTGTGTTCCCTAGGCGTGTTCTAAATGTGTGTGGGGGCTGGGATGCCAGGGGCATAAGAGATGTAACTGATCCCGAGTACAGGAATCAGTAGATCTCTCTCATACCAGCTGTTTACATCGGCAGTTCCCCGCTTTTCTTCTCTAACAGATGATCGCGGGTCGCCGGCAGACATCGAGTCCGCCTGACCCGCAGCCCTGCTCTGGTAGCGTCTAGAGCGCGCGCCGCCGGTGGTGCAAGCTTGCCCCTAGCTCCGCGTGCGCAAATCTCCGTTTGTAGGTGGAGATTTGCAATACCGTGCCGCTCTGCAGCAGTAAATGTATGCGATGCGGTCCAAAAGTGGTTAAGCAAAGGCCCTTTGACATTTTATATGTCAAACAGTATCTGGGCAGTAGTTTATGGGCAGCTTTTTTTCAAATGCAGTTTTTTTTTTTGGGAAAAAATACAAATTCATGAATTTTAATAAACACAAACACAACATACCAATTTTTTGGTAAACTATAAAAGTTACACTAAAGTACATAGATACCAAATATGTCACACATTAAAATTGCGCACGCTCATGGAGGACAGTACTTTAACCACTACAACCCCCAGAAGGATTTCCCACGTTAGGACCAGAGCAGTTTTTGCGATTCGGTACTGCGTCGCTTTAACTGACAATTGAGCGGTCGTGCGACGTTGTACCCAAACAAAATTTGCGTCCTTTTTTTCCCACAAATAGAGCTTTCTTTTGGTGGTATTTGATCACCGCTGTGTCATTTCTGATCGCCGCTATAAACAAAAAAAGAACAACAATTTTGCAAAAAAAAAAACAATATTTCTTAGTTTTTGCTAAAATACAAATCCAAAAAAAAAATAAATAAAAAAAAATGTATTCATCGGTTTTGGCCGATTTATATTCTTACTCATATTTTTGGTTGTTTATTGATTGGTTTGCGCAAAAGTTGCTGCATTTACAAACCATGAGAATTCATTTCTGGCGTTTTTTACATTTTTTTTGTCTTTTTTTTTTTGGTAATGGTGGCGATCTGCGATTTTTATCAGGACTTTTATATTGGGGCGGACATGTCGGACATTTTTGACACTTTTTTTGGGACCAATGACATTTATACAGCGATCAGAAATTTAAATATCCACTGATTACTGTGTAAATGTCATTGGCAGTGAAGGGGTTTACCTGCAGGAGGAGATCTAAGGGTTATCTGTGTTCCCTGGGTGTGTTCTAACTGTGAGGGGGCTGGGCTACCATGGGCATAAAGATCTAACTGATCCCAGTGACAGGGATCAGTGGATCTTTTAAATGCCCACTGACAGAACGGGGAACCGCCGTGTTTACATTGGTGGTTCCCCGTTCTTTCACTCTGGCAGGTCATCGGGTCCGCCCGAGCCGCGGGCACACTCCTCTAGAGTGCAGCGGGCACGAGAGCGCGCCGCCAGTGGCACGCTCTCGCCCCCTAGCTGCGCGTCCATGAATCGCCGCCTATTTACGGCGATTCGCGGAATAGAGCCACGCTGTCGCCGTAAATAGGCAGCGCGCGGTCAGGAACCGGTTAAATTATCCATAGGTGACGCTTTAAAAGTCTTTGCAGGTTACCAGTTTAAATTTACAGAGGAGGCCTGGTGCTAGAATTATTGCTCTCACGCTGATTATCGCGGGGATATCTCACGTGTTGTGTGATCACTGATTACATATGTGTGTGGGACCGACGTGTGTGTTCGCCGCTGCGAATGAGCACAGGGGGACTTTAAAAAATATTTTTTTAATTTTTACACTGTGATCACTTTTATTGGTGTCACAAGAAATGCATACATCCCTTATGACAGCAATAGCAGTGACAGATATGTAGAGATGGGGGATCCCCATCTCTCCTTTGGGCTCCAATACTGTCGATCAGACACAGATCAGTCTGATCGGCTGCTTACAGTCAGTAAACAAAGAGCCAGAACCAGAAGTGAAGACATAGTCCAGGTTCTGAGTTCACACAGTGGGAGAAACAACTTCAGTCCGGAGCCACCGACTGCATCGTACTGGGCTTCCCGATTGTTCATGAAAGCCCAGTAAAGGCGGCAAGAGGGGGGTGGGACCCCCTTCTGCCACCTGTAAAAGTATCCCAGTGGCTGCCCAGCTGCTCTGATTACTGTTACATGAAAGAGAATCGCCAGCGCTAAAAACTGATACCAGGATCATGGTTATAGCCTTAACCAAGATCCCTGTATAAACGCTTCCCTACCGTGATGTTTATATACTGTGGCCAGTAGGGAAGTGGTTAAGCTGCGTTTACCATAAAAAAAATTCCCTACAGCTTTGGTCAAATCACTTACCTGTAATGAAGAGCTGTATGTCCCATGATGGAAGGCAGCCTGGAGAAATCTTCACTGCAGGGATGCCCGGTCCTCTTCCTGTCTCTGAACTTGTGGTGCTGCAATGGTTAACAGCTTCAGGTCTTCATAAAGAACAGCAGGGATGGTCCACATGGACACGCCCCTTATTCCTCCTCCTCCATTGAGAAAAGTTCTTTCCCTGATTACATGATCTGGGGGAGGGGGGAGAGTCTGATCAGTCCCAAGAGTCTCTCCTCCATTCACAGAGTGTGCAACAGGTAGTTTAATCAGTAAAATCTTTTGTCTCAATGGGGAGAGGAGGGGGGGTCCCTGTTGGACCACATCATCCCTTTAATCCAGGACACATATGAATTACTCAGGTTCTGTGGGTGATTAAGGTGGTAATTAAACTCACTTGGTGCCTCATCTGCATTATATTAGCCTCAGAACCTGTGCAATTATTATGTGTCCTGGATTAAAGGGATGATGTGGCAACCCTAGTTGGACCATCAATAGAGCATGAAGACCCAAAGCAGTTAAGCGTTGCAGCGCTGGAAGTTTAGAAACAGGAAGAGGACAGGGCTGCCCTGAAGTGAAGATTTACACCTGAGCATCGCTTTTATTTCAGCCGTTTTGATGCGCGTTTGAACGAGCGTTTTTGTACAGCGTTTTTGCGTTAGCCAACAGAAAAAAACTATAATCTGTTACATCATTTGTTGCTATGCGTTTCTGCATTTACCTGCTTCAAAAAGACACCAATCTGCCTGAATCAATACAAAAGTAGCTCCAAAACTTTTTCGAACTTCAGGCGACGTGCAGCGGAGATGTGAATCATCTCCATAGGGAATAATTGATTTTTTTTTTTTCTCCTTGAGCGTTTTGGAGCTTCGAGCTATAAAACGCTCAGGTCTGATCCAGGATCCAGCTGCCTGCACAACATGACACATCCTTCATTACAGGAAAGTGACTAAAGCTGTAGGGATTTTTGTTTTTTTGGGTTTTTTTTAGCTAAACTTGCAGCTTATATGCCAAATCTGTTTTAATGCTTTCACATAAAAAATAAAACATTTACCAAAAGTCAGAACCACACACAACCTTCTACTAGACTAGAGTCTGCAATGCAATAGCCACCTACTATGGTAAAAACGCAAAAAACTTACCGTATATTATTACAGTACATTATGAATAAATGACACAAGTGTTACTGGAAAACATAAAAGCCCACGACTTGAAATAAAACCCTTTTTTTTTATATAGTTTATCTGTGCAAGAATGTATGAGGATTGCCAAGTCTACTAACGCTGTGCCAATAGCCAAAAAGGTATTTATCAAATAATAAAATATAAAATAATAAGTATTATTTATGAAATAAAATATAAAATAAGTGTTCATGAAATAATAAAATATAAAATGAGAAGTGTTATTTATGAAATAATAAAATATAAAATGTTATTTATGAAATAATAAAATTTAAAATGAGAAGTGTTATTTAATAACAATTCTTCAATAACACTATTTAAATAATAGAAGGGTTACATCCACTGATTATATATACACCACAAACTATAAGGCCTCATACACACGGACGTTTTTTGACGCCGGCGTTTTTTGCAGCTCTCCGTGTTAGTCAATGGCCCCATAAAAACGCCAAAGTTTTTGAGCTGTAGATGGCGTCAGCGTTAGTGAGCTGAAAGTAGAACCCACAGCCATCGCGTTCTGAGGCTGTAACGTTTTGGCGTTTTTTTAACGCCGTACCGGTGTTAACTGGCGTTTTTTGACGCTGACGTTTTTAGGTGCCGACGTTTTTAGGTTGAAAAATAGCAGAGGGATGTTTTTTTTTAAAAAAACGCCTATTGACGCCGACGCTCACTAACGCCGATGTATAAGATTGACAGAAGCAGCAGCCAATGGCTCCCCATCTGATGCTGCCTCCATTTCGGGTAAATAGAGAGCCACTGCTCTGAGGTTTACAACCACTAAAGTAGAACTATGAGCAAAACTTTTTTTCCATTTTGTATAGCGCAAGGGAGGGTTATAACCCCTGTCAGATTTTTTTTTTTTTTTGCCATCTCTGTCCCATTGTGGTGATTTCCCTTCACCTCCTGTCCCATAGCCAAACAGGAAGTGGGAGTAAATCCCTGCAAATTAAGGGAATCTCTTGGGGACCCCCAGGTCATCAGAACTAGCATCCCCATTGGAAGATTTCCCCTCTATTACTTTTATGGGGACACCCCAAAATTTGGGATTTTCTTTGATAATGGTGAACAGGACAAATAGAGCGAGTGAATCTCCCTTATGGGGGCACAGACAGCAATAAAAACTGTCAAGGGCTCTAATCCCTCTCCACTCTGTCCAAAACTAAAAAAAGTTTTGCCTCTAGTTATACTTTAACTCCAGAATATACTCATCTCAACCTTCCAATAACATGGTGGTTGCATCCCCTGCCAGCCGCTGTCATCTTCTCCCCGGTGCTGGGTTTTTGGCCTCTTGATTGGCCGGTGGGGGACGACGTCATACTGTGCATGCACATGGGACAGGAGTCAGTCATTCCGGCACAGCCAGAGTGTGCTGAGCATGAGCAGGCAGGTAAGTGTGTATTACTGTAGAAGAGCCAGAGTGTGCTGAGCATGAGCAGGCAGGTAAGTGTGTATTACTGTAGAAGAGACTAACCATGTCCCTTCTGCAATAAAGAGTTGCCTGCTGGCAGTGTTCTACAAGTTAGGCTTCGTTCTGTTTTGTATTGATGGTTTTAGCTTTAACCACTTAGTGACCACCCTATAGCAGTTTTACTGCTACAGGGAGGCTGCTGTGTGCAGGATCACATATATATATATATATATATACACACACACATAATCCTGCACTTCCGGGTAGAGGGCGCAAGCTCGCTGCCGCCATGATTATTCACCGTGGACCAGATGTCTGCCAGCACCTGCCCATGACTTGGCAGAATGGCAGTCTGCGTATGTAAACAAGGCAGACTGCCATTCTGTCAGGAGGGAAGCATGGATCCTTTGTTCCTGCAAAGCAGGGACATGGATCCATGTCTTTCCCTAGTACAAGCACCTCCCCCACAGTAAGAAAACACACTAGCTAGGCACACATTTAACCCTTTGATCTCCCCTGTTTAACCCCTTCCCAGTCAGTGTCATTAGTACAGTGACAGTGCATAGTTTTAGCACTGATCACTTTATTAGTGTCACTGGTCCTCAAAAAAGTGTAAGTTAGTGTCTGATTGTCCACTGCAATATCGTAGTCCTGCTGAAGTTGCTAATTACTGCCATTACTAGGGCCGGTTCACATAGGGGCGACTTGCGGTCGGACTTGTGTCGCCTCAAGTTGCCTTAAGTTGCTTGACATCAGAAATCCCATTGAAGTGAATGAGAGCCGTCTTAACCGGTTCCACACCGTGTGCAGTATATTTACTGCGGCAGTGTGGATGGCTACTGCGAATCGCCGTAAAAAGGCGGCGATCTGCGGGTGGCCGCTGGGGGGGGGGGCGCGTGTGCCCGCCGCACTCCGGAGGAGTGTGCCCGCGGCTCGGGCGGACCCGATGTCCGCCGGCGAGCCGCGATGAGCAGCCACAGCCAAAGAGCGGGGAACCGCCATGTTTACTGTCAGTGCGGGCATAGGAGATCTACTGATCCCTGTCACTGGGATCAGTTAGATCTCCTATGCCCATGTTAGCTTAGCCCCCCCCCACAGTTAGAACACGCCCAGGGAACACAGTTAACCCCTAGCTCTCCCCCCCCAGGTTAACCCCTTCACTGCCAATGGCATTTACACAGTAATCAGTGGACATTTAAATTTCCAATCGCCGTATAAATGTCATTGGTCCCAAAAAAGTGTCAAAAATATCCGACATGTTTGTCCCAATATCGCAGTACCGCTAAAATTCGCAGATCGCCACCATTACTAGTAAAAAAATGTAAAAAAAATAAAAACCCCAGAAATAAATTCTCACCATCCGTAAACGCGGCAACTTTTGCTCAAACCAATGAATAAATGCAGATTGTGGTTTTTTTTTATCACAAATATGAGGAAGAATATAAATCGGCCAAACCCGATGAAAAAAATGTTTTTTTATATTTTTTTTTTGGATTTGTATTTTAGCAAAAAGTAAGAAAAACTGTTTTTTTTGCTAAATTGTCGCTCTTTTTTTGTTTATAGCGGCGATCAAAAATGACGCAGAGGTGATCAAATGCCACCAAAAGAAAGCTCTATTTGTGGGGAAAAAAAAGGACGCAAATTTTGTTTGGGTACAATGTCGCACGACCGCGCAATTTTCAGTTAAAGCGATGCAGTGCCAAATCGCAAAAACTTCTCTGGTCAGGAATGGGGTAAAACTTTCCGGGGCTGAAGTGGTTAATGTACACTACTGAAGTCGCTCCAATTTCAAAAAAGGTTCCTGTACTACTTCAAGGCGACTTCTATCCAACTTGTGCCCATAGAATTCAGTGGAAGTCGCCTCCAAGTCGGATCCCCATCTATATTGAAGCGACTTTACAGGGAAAAGAATTTACCAAGGCTACCCCCTCTCTCTCTTCTCTGACTGGCCACAGGCAAAATCGTCTGGCATGCAGTCGCGTTGTAAGTCGCCCAAAGTCACGCTGAAGTTGCGTTTAAAATCACCTAGCAAAGTCACGCCAAAGCCGGATCGCCACTGTGTGAACGTGGCCTAAAAAACAAAAATATAGTTTATAGACGCTATAACTTTTGCACAAACCAATCAATATAAGCTTATTGGGATTTTTTTTTACCAAAAATATGTAGTGGAATACATTTTGGCCTAAATTTATGAAGAAATTTGATTTTTTACTGGATGTGTTTTATAGCAGAAAGTAAAAAAAAAATTTTTTTTTCAAAATTGTCGCTCTTTTTTTGTTTATAGCGCAAACAATAAAAAAACACAGAGGTGATCAAATACCACCAAAAGAAAGCCCTATTTGTGGGGGGAAAAATGACAAATTTTATTTGGGTACAGCGTCACACGACTGCGCAGTTGTCAGTTATAGTATCGCAGTGCTGTATTGCAAAAAATGGCCTGGCATGCTGGCAAGACAGTTAGAAGCTGATAGGTTGCTATGGGCAACAACTAATTAAGGACAACTTATACAATGCAGCAACTTTAGTCATGTGCATTCCTATTTACACAAAGAGGCTCCCTGATCTTTTGCCATTGTCAGGGAAACGGACTGGAAGCACAGGCATTACCCACCTATCACCTTCAATGAGGCATGTCCTACAGCAGATCTCTAGGGAACACGGACAGCTCACATTGCACAGTATGACACGCACTGCAATAGCACAGTCTCCTTCAATTTACGCATTTCCCTCATCAGTATTGGAGACAAAACCTCTGAACTCAGCTCTCAAAATGCAGACAACGCTGTAAGATTTTGGTAAGCGCTGCTACAGACATTTAGGACTCGTTCACACCGTGTCTGTTAATCTGCATTGATCAAGCCAGGTTCAACACAAGGACACATAGAAAGCAATTACTTTTTATGTAGAAAGCAATTAGTGTTTATGTTGCACTGAAATGTGTGGTCTCTACTAGTGATGAGCCTGGTCATGTTGGGACAAAATCTGAAGACAAGTGTGTGAGCCGCCAGGTACTTGTCACCTATATGGGCCATGCAGCTGCATATATAGAAGGGGCGTGTATATGTGCAGCTGCGGCTCCTTAGCAGACGATTGGCCCATACAAGTGACAGCTTCCTGGCGGGCTTGCACATGTGGGTTTAAACCCTAATCCTGATCCCCATGATTAAGCCCATGCAGGTGAAATGCATCAGTTGGGGCCGTTCTAAGAAGAAGACTCTCAGTGTGCTTGTTTTATGAAGACGTGATGTCAGCAAAGTGTGGCTTTCAAGTGATTGTAAAGTCATTTTTTTTTTTATTGAAATAACAAACACGTTATACTTACCTCCTCTGTGCAGTTTATTTTGCACAGAGCAGCCCAGATCCTCCTCTTCTCTGGTCCCTCTCCGCTGCTCCTGGCCCCTCCGTCCTGTCGAGTGCCCCCTCAGTCAGCAGCTTCCTATGGGGGTACCCGAGCCGAGTCAGAGCTCTGTGTATCCATTCAGACACGGAGTCCCGGCCCGCCCCCCCTCTCTCCCCTGATTGGCTAGCTGACTTTGATTGACAGCTGCAGTAGCCAATGGCCCCGCTGTTGTGTCTCAGCCAATCAGAAGGAGAGTCCTGGATGGCTTAGACACTTGTGGACATTGGTGGATAGAGATGGGGCTCAGGTAAGTATTAGTGGGTGCTGGGGAGGCTGCTACACACAGAAGGTTTTTATCTTAATGCATAGAATGCATTAAGATAAAAAACCTTCTGCCTTTACAACTCCTTTCAGTTTGTTACAGTAATGCTGCACTAAGGTATGTTGCAGCCCAACGCATCATGGTGCAATGTGCTGCAGTCCATGCCTTTATGCCTAAGTCCACACTGCCTGCAGGTTAGAAACCGAGCGCGTTCAGCTGAATTTGCAGAATTTCATACCCGTCTGTCAGTTCGACTTCGGGGGCAAGTTCAGAGTAGGGTTGCCACATCATGCCTTTAATCCAGGACACACATGAATTACACAGGTTCTGAGGCTAATTTAATGCAGATAAGGCACCAAGTGTGTTTAATTACCACCTTAATCAGCCACAGAACCTGTGTAATTAGTATGTGTCCTGGATTAAAGGGATGATGTGGCAACCCTAGTTTAGAGACATCTGTGCAGGTTCCTGCAGATGTCTACTGAAATCGCACCCGAAGTTGCCAAAAGTAGTACAGAAACTACTTTTGGGAATTGGTGCGACGCCGCACCGATTTGGACTGTGCCATTGCCGGCAATTGCCACTGATTTGATATGTCAAATCATATGCCATGAATGAAATTTTGAGAAACAATTTAATTTTGGCCCCTGGTGTGAGCGAGCCCCCAGGCTAATGTCAGATGGGCGATTCTGCAACTAGACACAAATGGCTAGCAGTCACTCTTCTGGCTGTTTCCAAACACATCCTGCTGACAGCTTGTGAACTGCAATGGTCACATTGTTTGCAAGAGACAATGAATGACTTGAATCTCTCAAACAGGATTTGGTTTGATGCAGTGAATAAAGAGACCCTGTCACCAACTCCTGAATGTAAAGTTAGCCATAGCAGGTAGATGTACTCATACCTACAAATTATTGGGGTTGATTTACTGAAACTGGAGAGTGCAAAATCTGGTACAGCTGTGCATGATAGCCAATCAGCTTCTCACTTCAGAGTGTTCAATCAAGCTTTGACAATAAGCCCTCGTTCCTATTGAACACGGCTTTGAATTTCTACAACTTAATCTGAAGTCGCATCGATTTCAAAGCTGCATGCCCATGCGACTTGAAAGACATCTGTGTGGCTTCGTGCATCTATTGAAGTTGGACCTGAAATTGGCAAAGTAGTGCCGGAGCTACTTTTGCAAATCTGTGTTGCGTTGCACCGATTGGAGCGGTGCCATTGCTGGCAATATGCTGCAACTTGTCAAGCGATTTGACCTGTGAAATCTCTTCAATGTGAACGAGGGCTAAAAACCTGGAAGCTGATTGGTTTCTATGCACAGCTGCTCCAGATTTTGCACTCTAGTTTTATAAAGGCCCCTTTCACACGGGCTTTCCGATCAGGTCCGCCTGTCAGTTTTTCAGGCGGACCTCATCGGACACTCCATCCAGCCCTATGGAGCGGTGGATGTCAGTGGTGACATGTCTGCTGACACCTGCTGCTATCTGATCCGATCGTGTACTGTAAATCGCAAAGGATGGAGACCCTATTTTCCATCCGTCCGGCGGATCGGATGAAAACAGACAGGCGGTCCGTTCTCATCCTATCTCCCCATAGAGGAGAGTGGGGCTCTAACAGGTCCATCTCTGCACAGTGAGCTGACACAGACCTGTCATCCGCCTGCTCAGCGGGGATCAGCCCCCCACTGAGCAAATCTGAGTCCGCCGGGCAGATCGTGTGAAAGGAGCCTAACTCAACTGTGCCTTGATTTCCCTTCCTGCTGTGCAGAAACCAAATCTTATCTACTTAATCACCTCCAAAGCTTCAGTTGGGTATACACTAATATAATTCCCAAAGAAAATTTGTATGAAAATTCTCAGAACATTCAAATGCCATTCAATAAATGTGCTTTTAACAGTTGATTTTGGTATAAATGGAATATATATATATAATGTTTGTGGGTTCTAAGTCATTTTCTAGCAAAAAATACTGGACTTTTATTTGTAAGCAGCAAATCAGAAAAGATTTAGTCTTTAAATGGTTAAACTAAACATCTTCTATACACTCATTCCTTTGAAGTAATTACATTGTATCTCTTGTAGCTTCTTTTATCAGCAGTAACTTCAGAACTTGGCTCTCTGCCCAGAGACTCAGGTCGCTCCGACTTAGAAAAGACTTCAGATGACTTGCATTGACTTTTATTACAGTCAAGTCGCACTAAGTCGCCCCGCAAGTCGGACTCTATTAACTGCACTGAAAATCACGGTAATGCCTAATGGAGATCGTTGGGGGGGGGTAAATCGAGATTGCGAGTTTATTACGATTAATTGTGCAGCTCTACTAGAGGGCCATATCTGCTCCCCTCCCTCGACATCAACTACGGTCCTGGTGGTGGCTGGGGGTGCCATGTGTCATCTGCATTGACCACCTTCTGCTGATTGCACAAGACTTCTGCATGCGAGTGAATTTAACTCATACAGTTGTGCTCATAAGTTTACATACCCTGGCAGAATTTATGATTTCTTGGCCATTTTTCAGAGAATATGAATAACACAAAAACTTTTCTTTCACTTATTGTTAGTGTTTGGCTGAAGCCATTTATTATCAATCAACTGTGTTTACTCTTTTTAAATCACAATGACAACAGAAACTACCCAAATGACCCTGATCAAAAGTCTACATACCCCAGTTCTTAATACCATGTATTGCCCCCTTTAACATCAATGACAGCTTGAAGTCTTTTGTGGTATTTGTGGATGAAGCTCTTTATCTTCTCAGATGGTAAAACTACCCATTCCTCTTGGCAAAAAGCCTCCAGTTCCTGGAAATTCTTGGGCTGTCTTGCATGAACTGCACGTTTGAGATCTCCCCAGAGGGGCTCAATGATATTGAGGTCGGGAGACTGAGATGGCCACTCCAGAACCTTCACTTTATTCTGCTGTAGCCAATGACAGGTCCACTTGGCCTTGTGTTTTGGATCATTGTCATGTTGGAATGTCCAAGTACGTCCCATGCGCAGCATCCTGGCTGATGAATGGAAATGTTCCTCCAGTGTTTCACAGTAGGAATGGTGTATCTTTCATCATAGGCCTTGTTGACTCCTCTCCAAATGTAATGTTTACGGTTGTGGCCAAAAAGCTCAGTTTCTGTCTCATCACTCCAAATGACTTTGTGCCGGAAGGTTTGAGGCTTGTCTCTGTGCTGTTTGGCGTATTGTAAGTGGGATACTTTGTGGCATTTGTATAGTAATGGCTTTCTTCTGGCAACTCGACCATGCCGCCCATCTTTCTCCAAGTGCCTCCTTATTGTGCATCTTGAAACAGCCACACCACAGTTTTGAGAGTCCTGTATTTCACCTGAAGTTATTTGTGGGTTTTTCTTTGTATCCCGAACAATTTTCCTGGCAGTTGTGGGTGAAATGTTAGTTGGTCTACCTGACTGTGGTTTGGTTTCAACAGAACCCCTCATTTTCCACTTCTTGATTAGAGTTTGAACACTGCTGATTGGCATTCTCAATTCCTTGGATATCTTTTTATATCCCTTTCCTGTTTTATACAGTTCAACTACCCTTTCCCACAGATCCTTTGACAATTATTTTGATTTCCCCATGACTCCGAACCCAGAAACGTCAGTGCAGCATTGGATGAAAGATGCAAGGGTCTGTCAGGAGTCCAGAAACTCATTGACCTTTTATACACACACACTAATTACAAGCAAACAGATCACAGGTGAGGATGGTTACCTTTAATAGCCATTCAAACCCCTTTGTGTCAACTTGTGTGCATGTTATCAGGCCAAAATCACCAGGATGTGTACATTTTTGATCAGGGACATTTGGGTAGTTTCTGTTGTCCTTATGATTTAAAAATAGTAAATACAGTTGATTGATAATAAATGGCTTCAGCCAAACACTAACCGTGAGTGAAAAAAATGTTTTTGTGTTCTCAGTCATATTCTCTGAAGCAGGGTATGTAAACTTATGAGCACAACTATCTATCTATCTATCTATCTATATATATATATATATATATATATATATATATATGTGACAGGGTCTCTTTAAAAGGCTAGTTAACTTTTTCACTTTTGTTAGTTTTTTTCTAAGTTCCATATGCACTACAGCTTTACCTGTACACTAAAGTGGTGTTAAACCCAAAACAAAAAATGTAATATATTGCAGCTTACCAATCAGTTGTGGTGGCTGTATTAGTCTTCATTAGTCTTCTTTTCCACTTTAAAACCGCAATACACATATATATATATACACACACACGTTGCAGCTTTGAAGAGGTTTACCGGGATTATGGCTGAAGATATCAGCAATAACCCCGGTATCGTTGGGCAGCTGACTTTCACATTAAAGCCTTCCAAGCGGCTCATGAGTCACTGGAATGCTTTCAGAAGCCCCTCCCACACCGCTCACAGGTGTTCTCTGGCTTACCGTTTCCGCCGAATCGCCCGAGAAACAATCCGACAGTGCGGCCGGATAGTCCCAGAGGCGATCAAAGAGTAGATCCTCTTTGATTGCCTCTATGGTCTTGGAGGACGGGCGCAAAACCATGACATCACTTCCGGTCCAGGCTGGAAGTAAACTTTTTTTTTTAAAGCAAAAGATCAAAAAAAAATTTTTTTTTTAATCTTTTGCTTTTAAAAGTAAAGGAGAGATTTTGGGTCTTTTTAACCCCAGATCTCTCTACAAAGAGGACCTGTCATTCCTTGCAATAGGAATAAAAGTGATAGAAAAAAAAAGTTAAAGGAACAGTGTAAAAATAAAAAATTTGAAGCACCCCATCACTCCCGCACATATGTAAACGGTATTTGCATCACACATGCGAGGCATCACCACGAACGTTGGAGCGACAGCTAGACCTCCTCTGTAACTCTAAACTGGTAACCTGTAGAGGTGTTTAAAGAGTCACCTATAGAGATTTTAAGTACCGTAGTTTGTCACACTTCCACAAGCGTGCGCAATTTTAAAGCATGAAATGTTATGTATCCATTTACTCAGCATAACCATCTTTCACATTTTACAAAAGAAATTCTAGCATATATTGTGTTTTTTTTTTTTTTTAATTCATTAAAGTGTATTTTTTTTTTAAAAATTGCTTTAGCAAAACTGCTGCACAAATACCATGTAAAATAAAAAATTACGATTACCACTTTATTCCCTAGGGTCTCTGCTAAAAAAAAAAATGTATAATGTTTGGGGGTTATACGTCATTTTCTAGCAAAAAAATACGGATTTAAACTTGTAAACAAATAGTGCCAGAAAGAGCTTGGTCTTAGACCCCTTTCACGCTGGGGCGGTTTTCAGGCGCTTTAGCTCTAGAAATATCCTCTGCAAAGAGCCTGAAAACCGCCTCCCATTCATTCCAGTGTGCCTTTTCACACTGCGGTGGTGCGCTTACGGGACGTTCCAAAAAGTCCTGCAAGCAGCATCTTTGGGGTGGGCTGGGAGCGCTGTATTTAGCGCTCCCCAAACGCCCCCTGCCCATTGGAATGAATGGGCAGCGCTTTGAAAGTGCAGCAAAACGGGGGTTTTTAACCATTTTTTTGGGGGTTAAACCGTCGCTAAAACGAGCGGTGCTTTAAGGCGATTGGACAAGCGGCTCAGTGTGAAAGAGGGCTCATAGTGGTTAAAGTAACGCCCCCGGTATTAGAGTGCCCCCACTCTTGTCAGTCAGGGGGGAGGGGAGTTGTCCTAGCAAATAACAAATTGAAGCTGAACTCCAGCACTCACTGCAGTTACAGCAACCTTTTTTTTTCTCTAGGGATAAAGGAATTACATAAATCAATAAAACTGATCATTTTAAGCACCACCTCTGGGAGTGGTAAATGATTTGTCTCAACACTCTTAACTGATATGTTTGCAGGAGAGCTTGATTTTTTAAGACAGGCTAAAGCCCCATACACACGATCAGAAAATCGTACGAAAAATACCACTTTCGAATCGATCGTACGATAATCTGATCGTTAGTACAGAGCTTTCGAGAGCCGATCATGACAGTTCGTCCGATATTATCCGATCGGACATGCACGAAAAAAAATGTGTCCGATTTTTGTGTAATCAGTACAGTTGTCGTTCGAAAATGCAATACAAATACACTACCACACATCACTACTGAATTGTTATTCGGTTGTAGGAGAATTTTCATGACTTAAGTAAACTCTTCAGGTACGATCTGAGATTAGCATGCGCTCATTCGTCCAATAATCTCATTGTGTGTACCGGGTTTTAGACTGCTTTCACACTGATCTGTTTTTCGTCCATATTTGTGTTAAAAAAAAAAGTAAGAAAAACGCATGACCATAAAATCCTATGGAACTCTTCGCAATGATCAGTTTAAAAGAAATATGACCCAACACACATATGGATTGATAGCCTCCATCCCTGGGTATTGTTTGAATAGTAAGGAAAGTTGTTTAGTGGGACTTTAAATGAGGTAAAAATAATTTAAATTGAATTGTATGAATAAAAATTTATTTTAAACAATTCATTTTTTCAAAAAACGTTACATTTCATAAAAATCCATGGACTCAACTTAGATGTACCATGGTTGCGTGCAAATTGCTACCTATTGAAACACATGATTTTCAAGAATAATTGACAACAATAACGATCAGTTGCATTTTGTAAAATCCTGCTTGTTGCCTTTTTGGTGCGGTAAAAAGCACCGCACCTAAAACGCACCTCCCTGCTGAAATGGATGGAAACCGCATCAAATGCACGGCACGATGCGGTTTTTGAGTCACATGTCCTTTTTTTCACAGGTGCAAAATGCACTGCAAATACTGCGTAAAAACACAGCAAACACACACGTTTTTACCACTTCAAGCCAGGGAAAGCCCAGAGGCTCTGTTTTCTACCACTTACTTCTTTAAAACCAATAAACAGAATTAAAAAAAAAAAAAAGAAAGGACCGGTATTTATTGTACAGTTACGCCTGCCACAGACGGATCAAACAAATTCTGCCAAACCGGCTGAATTTCGATCCATCTATGGGCAGGTTGCTTGTGCAGAAGTGGATCTATTGATCGACTCCATTACAACCAGCCCGTTGGGTTTTTCCCATGCGAGCGCTGTCAGCGGCCATAGCCACCAACAGTCGATGGCAGGGAAACCTCCCGCTGTCATAATACAATATGGCAGTGAGAGGGACTCCCCCCATCCACAAGGACTGTGTTGATGGGGAAATGGAGTGATTTTGTTTCGTTCAAGCCGTGGTTGAGGAAAGAAAACGGCATCATGTATGGATCACATAGTCTACACAGTAATTGCAGTATTCTAGCGTGCGGCAGCTGTCAGTTTTACTTGTTGGTGACTATGATGTCTTCTCCCCCAGTGACTGATCACAATAAAAACCCATACTGTCACCACAGATCAGATGTGTGTGGGGTGCAAAATTTCCTCCAATCATCACAGTTTTATTTGCGCTGCGCTGTGGCGAGGTGATGGTTTGATGCGTGTTCAGCGCACTATTCTTTTCCTTCTTAAACTTTATTGGAAGCAGCACAAGTAACACTTCATTCTGCTCTCTGCAAAGCAGCGTGGTAACTTATGATGCTTCTCAGTGTTCTGCACTTTACCGCAGATCACCGCACCTACCGGCCGTGCTGGGCTTCATTCACACTAGCCTCTGAAAAGTGATCTGTCAAGCATTCAGGAGCGATCACATCGTTATAGTAGGAGTGCAACATTTCGGAGCCACGCAGGACCCCTTCATCAGGAGTCGCATGCCTGATGATGCGTGGCTCCGAAACGGTGCACTCCTGCTATAACTATGTGATTGCTGATTAAAGCTCTGGACCTACTCTGGAGATCCTTGGTGTGCTGGTGACATTTGTTTTCCTTGAGCCCATCCCTAGACTCTAGTTGCAGTGCTACCTCATCAGCCAAGTTTGACGACAGGTGCCTGTCCACTCAGCATGCCGTATTAAATCTGCTGAGGCATGCAATCAGCCCCCTCCAGTGGTATTTTACAATTAAGGTGAGTAAACAGGTGGCTCATTCGTCTGTTTTTACTGCCCCTCACCACCCAGTGACAGAAGCCACCGTGCAGTGTGAATGGGGGAACATGCTACCATTGATTTTTATGTCCCCCAGCTGTGGTGACTGGTACTGATCCAGCTTAGAATATCGCAGATGAGTGCACACGGTGTGAATGGGGGGCAAAGACAACCATTGCTCCCTATGTGCCCCAGCTGTGGTGACTGATACTGATCCAGTTTGGAATAACCTAGATGAGCGCACGTGGTGTGAATAGGGGGCACAGGCTATCATTGCTTCCTATGTGCCCCAACTGTGGTCACTGGTACTGATCGTGTGGAATACCGCAGATAGGTGCACGTGGTGTGAATGGGGGCACAGGCTACCATTGCTTCCTATGTGCCCCAGCTGCGGTCACCAATACTGATCCAGTGTGGAATACCATAGATGAGCACACGCGGTGTGAATGGGGGGCACAGGCTACCATTGCTTCCTATGTGCCCCGGCTGCAGTCACCAATACTGATCCAGCATGGAATACCATAGATGAGCACACGCGGTGTGAATGGGGGGCACAGGCTACTATTGCTTCCTATGTGCCCCGGCTGCAGTCACCAATACTGATCCAGCATGGAATACCATAGATGAGCACACGCGGTGTGAATGGGGGGCACAGGCTACCATTGCTTCCTATGTGCCCCAGCTGCGGTCACCAATATTAATCCAGCATGGAATACCGCAGATGAGCGCACGCGGTGTGAATGGGCCCCTCATCGCTGATAAGTAGATGAAATTTTGAAAGAATGTCATGAAAAATGAAGCAGCCCTTTAAATGGGAGCCCTATGTGATCCATAATGTCCACCATGCAGATAGGATCGCCTTGATCAGCCCATTGCAGGGTGCCAATCATGTGTCTGGTCATGAATGATACATTGACACAACAAGCAACACTGCTGACCCTGAGCTGAGAGCCGATGACAGTGCAGATGGGGCTCCCTGTCATCGGATCACAATGGAGCTCATAGTGTCATCACAGATCGGATGTGTGTGGGGGGAAGTTCCCCCGATCATACAGCCATCCTCCATAGGAGGACGCACTCCTCTCCTCCACACACCTCGGATCATCTCCCACTTCTCTCTATAGGACGTGACACCGAGCAACCCCCACACCGATCTACGGGATCGCCCGCTACACCGGGCACCGCACAGCCTTTACACAGAGCGCGGTGTGCCCGGCTGTGCTATGCTCATTCAGGGGCACCGTGCCCGGCTACCTCTCGGGAACTCACCGTGCTCACCGCCGTTCACTGCTGGGGAGGCAAGACTTCCCGGCGCATCCCCAGCTGCCAACGGCGCATGCGCAGCTTACTCTCGCTTCACCAGTAATTGCTGTCGACGCGAGACTTGCCTGCGCATGCGTGGTGAGGGGGAAGATTGTGTAGGAGAGTGAGCGCAGAGAACGCTGAGAGTTGGCTGTGTGGAGAATACTGAGTTGTCTGAGGGGGGTGGGGGGAGCATTGGTGATCGTCTGGGAGCTCAGGCTTACACATGGTCCAATACTAGAACAATATAGAGGAATAAAATACAAGGATTGTGCTTTCAATGAGTTACTATATTCTGTAATAAAGTTAAACCTTACTTCATTTCTCTTATCTTTTACTCCCACCATATTACAGCCCCCCCCCCACATCTTCCCTCTTCTTACCCTCCATTACTACCCCCTCCCTTTAACTCCCCTTACCCTTTTCCCTGTTCTTACCACTCCCCTTACCCTTTTATCTGCCCCCCCTTACCACCCCTTACCTTTTCCCTGGTCTTACCACCCCCCCCTTACCCTTTTCTCTGCCCCCCCTTACCATCCCCCTTACCCTTTTCTCTGCCCCCCCTTACCATCCCCCTTATCCTTTTTAAGGGGTTATGGACAAAATAATGACTCACATACCCAGCAATCCAGCGGTGTTGTGTAGGGACCCGCTGCTGC
>BLSH010232229.1:1065036-1080230 GCA_018402905.1 Glandirana rugosa
AACTCCTACGGGGTGACTAAGAGTTATCCCAAATCCAGACCTCTGTACGAACCAGTCAGGTAGTGGAAATGGGAGTCGAAGAAATCGTTCCGTCACCAGCAGAACCTCCACACAAACCCCCAGAGACTTCCCTACCCTAGCACGAAACGAAGTCAAGTGTCATGTACAACCGTAAGTACCAAGGGAGTTACTTGACATCGAGGGGTCACGACCGTCGTGAGTACGTCGGGGTCTGGTACTGTGAGGGTGATGGGACGAACTGACATCCGTTCTGTGTGAACAGAAACAAGAGGAGTGGACCAACGACGGTGTGTGCGAACTGTGGTAGGTGGTCTGATGAGACCAAGATAAACTTATTTGGTTCAGATGGTGTCAAGCGTGTGTGGCAGCAACCAGGTGAGGAGAACAAAGACAAGTGTGTCTTGCCTACAGTCAAGCAGGGTAGTGGGAGTGTCATGGTCTGGGGCTGCATGAGTGCTGCCAGCACTGGGGAGCTACAGTTCATTGAGGGAACCATGAATGCCAACATGTACTGTGAACTGAAGCAAAGCACGATCCCATCCCTTCAGAGACCCCCAAACACACCTCCAAGACGACCACTGCCTTGCTAAAGAAGCTGAGGGTAAAGGTGATGGACTGACCAAGCATGTCTCCAGACCTAAACCCTATTGAGAATCAGTGGGGCATCCTCAAACGTAAGGTGGAGGAGAGCGAGGTCTCTAACATCCACCAGCTCCGTGATGTTGTCATGGAGGAGTGGAAGAGGATTTCAGTGGCAACCTGTGAAGCTCTGGTGAACTCCATGCCCAAGAGGGTTAAGGCAGTGCTGGAAAATAATGGTGGCCACACAAAATATTGACACTTTTGGGCCCAATTTGGACATTTTCACTTAGGGGTGTACTCACTTTTGTTGCCAGCGGTTTAGACAGTAATGGCTGTGTGTTGAGTTATTTTGAGGGGACAGCAAATTTACACTGTTATACAAGCTGTACACTCACTACTTTACATTATAGCAAAGTGTCATTTCTTCAGTGTTGTCACATGAAAAGATATAACAAATTATTTACAAAAATGTGAGGGGTGTACTCACTTTTGTGAGATACTGTATATGATCTGCTTCATGAATTCTATGAACTATCACTGAGAATCAAAAGAATTTGCGAATATTTGCACAACACTAAATGTGACACTTTTTTATGGATTGTTTACTTTGAACACTGTGACACTTATTTATGAATTGCATAGGAGGATCACGTATTATTACTGACAGTTACTTGTGAACATTTGTACACTTTGGACACCCACTGTTTTATGGTTCATTAAAGGATTGTGCAATATTATTTTAATCAATTTAAAATAAACCGCAAACATCCTCGGATTGCTTCAGATGCTGTGGACACGGGGGCATTGTGTTTCATATATGGTGGCAGAGTCCCATAGTAATTAGGTTTTGGATCAGAATTTTAAACCTAATTCAGTCAGTTAGGTTCTATGTACACAGGACACTTTTCAACCTCCCCTGAACGTTTTATCTTGACAGCTAGAAACCGGCATCTAAAACGTGCATGCCGCGTTTAACCGCGTTTTGCCGCTTTCTGGCAACTCGCGTCTAGGAGCGTTTTGTTTACCAACGCCGGTAAACAAAACGCTCCTGGACGCGAGTTGCCACGTTTAATCGCGTTTACAAGCTGTTACAGGTATTTATCTAATAAATGTGTAGCGCTCAACCAAATAGGCGTAAAGTGAATAATAAAATTAACCGTGCTATATACAATGTGGTAGTTAGGGAGAAAAGTAACCAAACTGTCCTCATAAAAAGTGCCAGTGCATAAATAAACTAAAACAGACTACGGTAAATAATGCATGGTGTAATCATAACTCAAATGATAAACGTAAAAAACATCAAAATGTTCATAATTGGAAAAATCCAAAATTCATGCTTGACATTATAATTCAGTTCAAAAAATGTCTAACATGCAGAGCTGCACCAGTTTTTGCACTCTCCAGTTTTAGTACCAACCTCACTGAGCTCTGCAGAGTGTAACTTCAGCTCTCCGCCCCCTGCTTTCTGAAAGCTCAGACAAACATTATAAATTGTGCACTTTAAATGGATGTAGAGAGGACTTCAGATAAACAGGTACAATGTAATATGGATGAGCACTTGTTTATTGCACCCCAATGGGCTTGATAGTAATTGAGTTTGTATCATTCCCTAGTCTGTATATAGTTACATAGTTAGTCAGGTTGAAAAAAGTCCATCTATCTAGTTCAACCAATAAAAAAAAAAAAAGAAAAAATGCATGTAACCATACAATCCAATATACACAATCCTTCACCCACAGTTGATCCAGAGGAAGACGAAAAACCCCAGCAAAGTGTGATCCAATTTGCTATAGCGGGGGAAAAAATTCCTTCCTGATCCCCCGAGAGGCAATCAGATATTGCCTGCATCAACTTTTCCTATAAATGTTAGTACCCAGTTATAGTACACTGAGCAAAGTTATAAAAGCAACACTTTTGTGTTTGGCCCTATTTATCATGAGCTGAACTCGAAGATCTATGACTTTTTCTATGTCCTATTTCTCTTAAATATTGTTCAAAAATATCTGTTTTAGGGCCGGTTCACACTGTTCCGATCTCAGAGATCGCATATGATTCGCACCGCATTGCAGTGTGAGTCACATGCGATCTCTGTGCAATGGAAATTCAACCATAGAGAATGTATGGCTGAATTTGCATCGCAATCGGATCAAACTCGCACAGGACCCTTTTTTTTCGCAGGGGTAGAATCGGATCGCATGGTCGTTCACACCATGCCATCTGATTCCTGTGCGAATTTGCAGTGCGATATTCAAACTGATTTGGGGGTGTCATTAACATTTTATTGGCACTCCCCACAGTTGGCATTTGGCAGTGTGAACTGCCACCCAGAGACATGCGATGTGGGAACCCGCAGTGGATTTGCAGGGTTCCCACATCGCTGCAGTGTGAACCGGCCCTAAATCTGTGCTAGTAAGTACTTCTCCTTTGAAGAAATAAACCATTTACCTCACAGGTGTGGCATATCAAGATGCTGATTAGACAGCATAATCATTGCACAGGTGTGCCTTTTGCTCACGCCAGGCCACGTGAGCGTGCCTGCGGGTCGGGCAGACTCGGTGTCCGCTGGAGACCCCCAATCCCTTCACAGAGAGCCAGAACGTCGATGTAAACACGGCGGTTTCCCACTCTGTTGGGAGGGGCATAACAGATCTACTGATCCCTGTGATCAGGATCAGTTAGATCTGTTATGTCCCTGTTAGCCCCGCCCCCACACAGTTAGAACACAATGAGGGAACACATTTAACCCCTTCACTGGCCCCTTAGTGTTAACCCCTTCTCTACCAATGACATTCATATAGTAATCAGTGTCTATTTTTAGATCTGATCGCTGTATAAATGTCATTGGTCCCAAAAAAGTGTCAAAAACGTCAGACATGTCCGCCGCAATATCACAGTCCCGATAAAAATTGCAGATCGCCGCCCTTACCAGTAAAAAAAAAAAAATAACAAAAACGCCATAAACCAATGTCCTTAGTTTGTAGGCGCTATAACTTTTGCGCAACCCAATCAAAAAACGCTTATTGCAATTTTTTTACCAAAAATATGTAGAAGAATATATGTCAGCCAAAACTGATAAATACATATTTTTTTTTATTTTTTATTTTTGGATATTTATTATAGCAAAAAGTAAAAAATGTTGTTCTTTTTTCAAAATCGTTGCTATTTGTTTGTTTATAGCGCAAAAAATAAAAACCACAGAGGGGATCAAATACCACCAAAAGAAAGCTCTATTTGTGGGAAAAAAAGGACGCTAATTTTGTTTGGGCACAACGTCGCATGACTGCACAATTGTCGTTCAAAGAGAGATAGCGCTGAAAACTGAAAATTGGTCCGGGCAGGGGTTTAAGTGCCCAGTAAGCAAGTGGTTAATGTATTAACATTAAACTCCAGCTTACACTTTATAATCAGTTACAGCAGTGTTTTTCCTTGTAGGATACAGGTTTTTCATAATAAATTAAAAGCTGATCATTTTAATCACCTTTGCCAGTGTTAAATGGCTTATCTCATCCAGGTAAACGTATACATTCTGCTGGAGAGCTTGTGCTTTTGAAAAACAACAGACTTGCTGACCAGGTCATGATATGAAAATAGAAGAAGGAAAGCCTAATAAAGAAAACAAATGCAGCCATCACATCTAAGAATTGGTAAGCTACAATATAATACATTTTTGCTTTTGGGTTTAATAAGACTTTAATTGAACAAGGTGAGGTTAGAAGCTGATTGGTTACCACGCACAGCTGCACCAGATTATGTGTGCTCCAGTTTTAGTAAATCTCCCCCATTGTCTCACTTTGCAGCATAAAGTGTATCTAACTCTAAGAACAAATTTTAAAATCTGGCAGTTTACCAATTCAGATGTGGTGGCTGCATTGGTTTTCTTTTTTTTTTAGGTTAATAACAATTATCAACAAGTACAGAAAATACAAGTTGATCTTGCCAGAAAGACAAAATAAATAATCTTATCCTATCTTTTGTAATTTACTAATCCCATCAATGCACCATGTAATGGAGATAAACAAAGGCAGACGTGTTTGAAGTCCAGGCTGTGTGACAATCATGGCTCCTTCCATAGATACCATGGAGGAGTGAGTGTAGACAGGATTACCAGATGAATGAAGTGCAAAAAGAAAACGTATTCAGCCGATACATCTAAGGATTGGTAAGTTGCAATACATTACAGTTTTGTTTCTGGGTTTAGATACCCTTTATGGCTGGGTTCACAGTACACACAGCGGCTCACAGCAGGGGTCTGGTGCGTCCTGGTTCACCATTTCAGGTCCGATTTCAGACTGAATTTGGGGCTGAATTTGGACCTGAAACAGACCAGACCTGCTGCGGAGATATGTGAACCGGCTCCATAGAGAGCCAGTCAAAATCAATTCACAATGATGTGAACCCAGCCTCACTCTCCTCTAAAGCCTCGTACACACGGTTTGACGGTCGTACGACCGAACGGACCAAATCGTATGTTGGCTGTAGTATCTCGCATACTGACATGCACTACACGATCGTACGACCAAACCGAACGTAATGCCGTGCTATGAATGTATAAAGAGAAAGTTCAGGTGCATGTAATTAGTGTTCGGCCGTTCCTGACTTCTGAGCATGCGTGTTTTGCACAATACAACTTGTTGGACCAACTTCTCTGTACACACGATACAACGGTCGCAAGACCGCTTGTTGGTACTACCAACGTTTTCTAAGAAATGTATATATGTTCCGCGCAACCGGATCAGATATGCTCTAAGAGCTGCTGCCACCACCGAACTGCCCAGACGAGGGTAGTGAGTAAATATAGAGAAATTAGGGTGGTATTGGCGCTGCTCTTTTATGTATTAATGTAAATATTGAAAAAAATATTATGTGAGAAATTTTCCAGTATGCTGGTAATAAAAATATTTTGTGAGAAATTTTCCAGTATGCTGGTGATAAAAATAAAATATGTTATTTATAAATCGGGCTGTGGTACTTGGTAGTAATGGGTCAGTGTAAAAAATGTTGGTGGGTCATATTAGATCAAGGTGCAAATGGCTGATATGTATTATACAGAACTTCCCACTTAATACTGGTGTGTGGGTTTAAGAGCAATAAAAGTGACAACAATCTTATGTAAAAACAATAATCCACAAGGCAAATAATATAAAAATAAACCTCCCACTTAATACTAATATGTGGGTTTAAATACATTTTAAAAGCAATAAAAGTAGCAACAATCTCATGTAAAACAACAATATACAAGGCAAATGCTATGAAAATAAATGCAGTCAGATATCAGTTGTTTAAAAGGCACACTTGTGCAGTCTTTGGATCTCTATGAACAAGATAATGAAACTTGTGTTTTTCAACTCAACTATTAAAGTGCTGAGTGCATAGATGTGCCACTGTAAGGAACAAGGTTTGAAACAGTTCATGCAAGGGTTAAATCGTACACATCAGTTCCAATCAATTGGTATTTCTCTGGTCAGTAGTGAAGTGACTTTCAATGTGGGTTCTTTCAGTGAATCTTAAATAGTGACTTATATTGTCTCCAATCAGTGCGCCGGGTGATCCCTCCAGACAGACAGTGTACCTGCTTACCAGAAAAACGTTCCCCACTCAAGGGGTCCACACTTTAGAAGGAGTGCACAGCTCCCACTGTGCTCACTAGGTATGGCACTCCTCGATTCCTCTGGTCATAGGGCTCCCCTCTCCTTCTCCTCACCGTTTCCCAAGAGTTGGATCATATGGAAAGAAAGACTGGATCTTGTGCAAATAACGCCAATTTATTTGTATTAAAAGTATACTACAGGTATTAAAAACGATCCAAAAGCAAAAACAGAAGTAAAAAACAACAAAGGTTCCACAGTGTGGAGACGCTGTGTCTCCTGCGTTCCACCTGGAAAACCGAACACCGGAAATGACGTTTGCCGTATAAGCCCCGCCCTACGCGTTTCGTCATAGGACGTCTACTGGAGCGGTCTACAGGACCGCTCCAGTAGACGTCCTATGACGAAACGCGTAGGGCGGGGCTGCACAGGTAATGACTGCTAGTAAATATGATCCTTTTTTTCTGAAGTCTCTCTGACAGGGAAACAGACAGCAATAATAAAAAAGACAGTTGTTCTAATCCCTCTCCATCCTATTTAGAACAATAAAAATAGTTTTGATATTCTTTAAAGTGTATGTAAATTCTAACAATAAAATGTCATTATTTGTTCTATTTTGGTCTGTTAAATATACAATACAAGCATTTTTGATAAGTGCAAAAAATACCCATTGATCCTGCCAGAAATCCCACGAGCTGTAAGTTCCTGTGCTCTCTGCCTGTGTATTACTTATCACTGATATTGAGAGAAGAAGAGGCTTCCTTTCCTAGGCTGACAATCGTGCTCCTTCATAGATATAGTATGATGTCATCCTAGAACAGGAAATGTGTTACTTGCAGGATCACCAGGTGAAAACACAGGGGGGAAAAAGCCTGAAAAAAAACGAATGCAGCCATCACATCTTAAAGTGATATTAAAGCCTTGTTTTTTTTTTAAAAAAACAAAAACAAACATGTTATACTTACCTCCTCTGTACAGTTGGTTTTGCACAGAGCAGCCCGGATCCTCCTCTTCTCGGGTCGCTCTTCTGCCCTCCTGGCTCCTCCCCCCTGCCGGGTTCCCCACAGCAAGCAGCTTGCTCTGGGGTCACCCTAGCAGGCATGCTCCCGAGCTGCAGCTCTGTGCGTCCATTCACACATGAAGCCGTGGCTCAGCCCCACCCCTCGTCTCCTGATTGGCTCACTGGCTGTGATTGTCAGCAACGGGAGCCAATGGCTGCCAAAAGTCACTCAGTGGTGCAAGTCCCCGAACAGGCAAGGCTCTCGTGGACATCATTTGATCGAGAGGGGACACAGGTAATGATTGGGGGGGGGGGGGTGCTGCACACTGAAGGTTTTTTACCTTCATGAATATAATGCATGAAGGTAAAAAACCTTGTGCCTTTACAACCACTTTAAGAGCGGTAAGCTGCTAGATATGTCATTTTTATTTTTGGATTTCGGCAGGCAATAGATGGTGTGACTTTCTTTCTTGCATGCACGAGTATCAGGAAAGAAAATTGCTTGATTCCCCCATCAACACGATCGTTGTTGATGGGGTAATTCCACACTCGGAGCCATTGTGTTCTCCTGGTGGGGGGGCGGTGGAGTCGTCCCTGCCGGGAGAACACCGTGATTGTTGCTACGGCCCCTGGCAATAATCATATGCCAAAAATCTGACATGCTGGTTGCACCCAAGGTGATCGATGGGTTGACCTGGGTACATTCAGTCTACCCATTAATGGTTCGAATCTCCCCTGCTGAACCAGCTGAAATTTGAACTATTTATGGGGTTGTAAAGTCTCCAGATTTTTCACCTTAATTATATCTATGCATTAACCACTTCACGCCCACACTATAACTGAGTGACAGCTACAGCACGGGCCTTAATTGCAGGGAGGCCATCAATAGACATCCACTCATGCACGAGCTGCCTGCATGCCCCCAGCGGGGTGCCCGCGGCGCGCTCTGTGATTACCGAGTCAGTGAGACTCGGCTGATCACAGATCAGTGTAAGGGGCCGATCCCGGTCCCTTACCACGTGATCAGCTCTCAACCAATGACAGCTGATCATGTGATGTAAACAAAAGATCGGTATTCTGCATTGGTCTTGCACACGCAGAGGCACTGCTGCTATCTAGTTCCCTCCAGTGCCACCTACCAGTGCCCACCAGTGCTACCTACACGTGCCCATCAGTGCAGCCTATCAGTACCCATCAGTGCAGCCTATCAGCGCACATCAATGAAGGAGTAAACTAACCTATTTTCAAAATTTTATAATAAACATTTTTCAAAATGTTTGCTCTTTTTTTAGCAAAAAAATTAAAAACCCAGCAGTGATTAAATACCACCAAAAGAAAGCTCTATTTATGTGAAAAAAAAAAATGATAAAAACTCATATGGGAACAGTGTTGCATGACAGCGCAATTGTCATTCAAAGAGTGCGATCACTGAAAGCTGAAAATTGGCCTGGGCAGGAGGGGGGTTTAAGTGCCCAGTAAGCAAGTGGTTAAGGTTCAAAACCTTCTGTGCTGCAGCTGCCCCCCCGAGCCCCTCCCCTTTTTCTTACCTGAGCCTGTCCATTCCAGAAATGTACACGAGCCCAGCGACTCCAGATGTTGTCTCCGTCCTCATTGGATAGATTGATAGCAGCAGAAGCCATTGGCTCTTGCTGCTGTCAATCAAATCCATTGACATGGGAGCCGGGGGGCCGAGTCCTGCTGTCTGTGTCAATGGACGCAGCAGCAGGACTCGTGAACGCGCCCGCATGGGTGGCCCCAGCAGAATCGGCTCTATGTGGGGGCACCCGATGAAGAGGAGGAGCCAGGAGCGCCGCCGGGGCACTCCAGAAGAGGAGGATCTGGGCCGCTCTGTGCAAAACATGTGCACAGAGCAGGTAAGTAAAGCATGTTTGTTATTTTAAGAAAAAAAAAAACTTTTACAATCACTTTAAATACACTTTATATGACCTACCTCCTTTTGTGTTTTTGGGTGTGATGGATGAATTTCCTGAGCCTTCCACCTTAGGCCCTATTCACACATAGCGTAGTGGGAGTGTGCATTTTGCACTCACTTTTTTGTGCGTTTTTAACACAATGCACATTGATACCAATGGGCTGCCCTATGTGTGACAAATGCGGCAAGGTAGCTTATGGAGTATTTTGCTGCTTTCCAGTTTGCGTTTTCTTTTTTTACTGCGCTTTGCTGCATTTGGCGTGCATTTTTGCAATGCGAAAATTGCATGTTTGCTTCTCATGTATGGCGTGATAGTAACAATTAATGGCACTGCAAAGTGACACGCGTTTTTCATGCTTTCTATGAAGATGTGAGCGGAGACTTATGGATTATGGCCATTTGGAGACGTGCTTCCCCCAACGTTTAAAGTAGGGAGAATTACAAGGCTGATATCTTTACATCTGCTGTGTGATGTAGCATCTGGAAGACCACTGATCAGTTAGCATGCTGGATGAAATGACTTTTATAGCTGTAGAGCATATGTTGCTGGACAAATGAAGCCACATGGATGGAACAGAGCCAACTAAGACAGGTCCAAGGCTGCAGAGAACAAATAGGACCTTGTATTACCCAAGACGCTATTTATAGTATATAAACATAGGAGAATGCAAGGGGTTTGTTTCTTTTTCCTATTTTTCAGGTGGGGGCTCTTTCCTGTCATTTCTTTATTAAAGCTGTATTAAACCCTCAGTGCTTTTTTTTAGCTTAACAGTAAGCACAAAACATTCCCCAGTTAATTCTTTGTTAAAATGATTAGCCCAGCACTGGCAGTTTAAAACTTTCAATGCTACTGTCTCCTCTCTCAGTGCTGCTTCCCTGGACTTCCAGTCTTCATTGGAAAGAGTTAAAGCAGTAGTAAATACCCTATTTTAACTTGTACCTACAGGTAAGCTTACAAGTAGGCTTACCTGTAGGTACAATAAATACCTCCTAAATGTGCACCGTTTAATAGATAATCACATGGGCAATAGCCAACGACGTCACCCGCACATGTGCAGTGACGCTCTGCATTCAGGGCACTGAGTTTGTTAATGAATGCAGAGTGCTGTGAATGCGTGGGAGTGATGCTATCGTGGACCCGGCCATTCTGATGGCCAGAGCCCGCAAACCCGGAAGGAAGACTGGGTGAAGATGGAAGAGCAGAGAGACCAGTGACACCAATGCGCTGGAGGGACCTGTGCGTAGGTAAGTGTGTCATAATGTGCTAGTATGCTATGCATACTAGCACTTTATGGCTCAGACCTGCAGGGGACACAATTTTTTTTTCAGCGGTTCATTACCTCTTTAACAGTGGATAGTGCAGTTTCTAGTCAGTCTGTTACCTTGGAGGAGGAGGAGCGTCTTGCCATCCTAGACTACAGGGCTGTGTGTTTCTATTGGTACACCAGTGGCAGGACAAGGTCCCTCAGCCCCCCAAGGCAAAGATGCCAAACTGCCCCCCCCTTAGGGTTATGGTCAGGATGCCCCCTTCCCTGCAATAGACCATTGCGCTCAGGGCAGCTTCCCCTCCTGCCCACCTATTGTCCTGGCCCTGGGTGGCATAACTCTAGCCCATGCATGCCAAGGTAGCTGCAAGAGAATGGAGACACCCTAAAACAGGAAACCTGGGGTCATGGCACCAACTTAACCACTTGACACCCGCCCACCGTCAAATGACGGAGGAGCAGTGCGGCACTCGCTCTGGGATGTCATATGATGCCACCCCAGAACGGCAGCTCTCGCACGCCCACGGGGGTGACCCCGATCTCTGAAAAGAGCCAATGTCGCGGCTCTTTACCCATGTGATTGACTGAATTCAATCACAGCCAGTCACATCTAAATGCGTAAGTGCCGGTAATCGGCTCTTTTCGTCTCACATTGGCAGAGTGTGTGGCGAGGAAAGCTGATCAGCAGCATCTCCTCACAGGGAACACCGGGACAGGTAATATGGGCACTGATCATCAGTGCCCTGATTACAGTAAAGCCCCTGCAGTGCCCATCAGTAACACCAATCAGTGCCCATCAGTGACACCAATCAGTGCCCGTCAGTGACACCAAATCAGTGCCCATCAGTGCTGCTTTTTAGCGCCCATTAGTGCCTGCTCCTCAGTGCCTCCCATCAATGCCCATCAGTGCCCATCCATGCCACCCATTAGTGCCACCTATCCGTGCTGTCTATCAGTGCCCACCTGTGCTGCCTATCAGTGCCCACCAGTGCCACCCATCAGTGCCACCTATCAGTGCCCACCAGTGCCGCCTATCAGTGCTCATCTGTGTTGCATATCAGTCCCACCCATCAGTGCCCATAAGTGCAGCATATTTGTACCTCCTCATCAGAGCCACCTAATCAGTGCCCATAAGTGCCGCCTCACCAATGCCCATAAGTGCCCCCTCATCAGTTCCCATCAGTGCAGCCTCCTCAGCACACATCAAGGAAGGAAAATAATTACTTGTTTACAAAATGTACTGACAGAAACTAAGAAAACCTTTTTTTTTTCAACATTTTTGGTCTTTTTTTTTTAGTAAAAATTAAAAATCCAGCAGTGATTAAATACCACCAAAAGAAAGCTCTATTTGTGTGAAGAAAATGATTAAAAATTAATTTGGGTACAGTGTTGCATGAGCATGCAATTGTCATTCAAAGTGTGACAACGCTGAAAGCTAAAAATGGCCTGGACAGGAAGGGGGTGAAAGTGCTCTGTATTGTTGAAGTAGTTAAACTGGAACATAGTCACTGGTTAAAAGATGAAAAAGCTGTATACACAGTAAGTTATTAAATTAGCTGCTGAAACAGCTTTAAAAAGGGGGCTTAGGTTTCATTCACATGGGTATATGTGTATTTTCTGCTTGGAAAGCAGTTTCTTGCTGGCAGAGCTAGCAGCAGATCCTGTGTCAAATATGCACCTAAAATACTAAAATGCGTTTAGACAACATTTTTTACATGTACAATTCTCCAAATGACTTTACATGTATATGTGTATACACCGTTACATCCATTTACAGTTTACACCCATACATGTGTAAAGCCTGAAGATATGTACGTCCCCAGAAACAGCTGTGTCCTACCTTTTATGGAAAAAGATGCCGATGTTTGAGCCTCCATCCTGGGGTGAGTGAGCTCCCCATCCATCCCCTGTCTGTGACTGAAGTCTTCCCCCTTCATCTCCTTCTCTCTCCTGCCTCTGAGTTAGTTTGCTAATGTAATATGTAAGGGGTGCTCTATGATGTAAGGGCGGGGGGGCTTTGGTGAGCAGAGACCCCCTTATATCAGAGTTCCCCTTTACACCGTAGCCCACAGTGTCCCCCCTTATATCAGAGTTCCCCTTAGATCAGGATTCCCAGAGCACCGCTTACATCAGAGTTCCCCTTTACATTAGAATGCACAGAGCTCCCCCTTACAATGTAAGTGGAAATTCTACAGACTCAGATATAAGGGGGAACTCTGCAGACTCTGATGTAAGGGCTGCTCTGGGAACCCTGATTAAAGGGAAATACTGGGAACTATGATGTAAGTGGGGGCTCTGGTTACCAGAGGCCCCTTTACACCAGATTCTGCAGTGTCCCCCCTTACATCAGATGTAAAGGGGGAACTCTCAGATGTAAAGGGAAACTCTGGGATTCAGATCGGAAGGGAAACTCTGGACTCTGATGTAAGGGGGGGCTGTTGTGATTAACTTCATGTGATATAACCACAAAACATATGTATAGTGTATACTACAAATAATTATTTCCCCTGTGCCGCTAAAGTGTTCGGGTTTGGCTTGAAGAAAAGGTGGCAATCCAGTTCAAGCACATCTTTTATGAGGACTGGTGACCAAAACTGAACTGTAGACTCAAGATGTGTCTGAACCACAGTTCATGAGTAAATACCCTTTATAATATATGGTAGCAGACTGCTAGCCTTGCTTGCTGCAGGTTGGCATTGCATGCTATTGCTGAGCCTGTGATCTACTAGGACCCCCAGATCTTTTTCCATCCTGGATTCCACCAGAAGTTCTCCTTCTAATCAGTAACTTGCAGTCAGATGCTCCCAAGTTAATAACTTTACATTTTTCATTATTGAGTTGGCCACATAGCTGCTCACCCCTCTATTTTATCTAAGGGCCGGTTCACACTGCAGCGATGCGGAAACCCTGCAAATCCACTGCGGATTCCTGCATTGCATGTCTCCCTGGGGAAGTTCACACTGCACTATGCAAACTGTGGGGAGTGTCCGTACAAAGCTAATGACACCCCCAAATCAGTTTGCATATCGCTGTGCGAACTGCAAACTCGCACAGGAATTGGATCGCATGGTGTGAACCCCCATGCAATACAATTCTGACCCTGCGAAAAAAAAGGGTCCTGTGCGAGTTTGCGTTTGCGATGCAAATTCAGCCATACTATCTCTATGGCTGAATTTGCATCGCACAGAGATCGCATGTGACTCACACTGCAGTGCGGAGCGAATCACATGCGATCTCTGAGATCAGAGAAGTGTGAACCGGCCCTAAGTCTTCTTGTAGCTATATCCTGTGAAGTTATTGCTCCGATTCAAAGAAAAAACTGAGATTGAATTGATTATTGCAACCTCTATATTGTTTATGAAGTTAAACCGAATTGGAGGCAGGGCAGAGCCCTGGGGCTTACTGCTCACAACTTTAGAGCATTTAGAAAACAAGCCATTTATCACTAATGTGCTCCTGTAATCAGTTTTTTATCCACGGTCTGAACAATTTCTTCAATGCTAATAGACCTTAATTTGTACATTAAAGCGGTTGTAAAGGCTGATTTTTTTTTCTTAAAATAATAAACATGTTATACTTTTCTACTCTGTACAATGGTATTGCACAGAGTGGCCCCTTACCTCCTCTTCTGGGGTTCCCCTGCAGTTGCTCCTCCTCTTCTCGATGTGCCCCCATAGCAAGCTGTGTGCTGTGGGGCAATGGTGCAGATACACTCACAAGCCAGGCTGCCACACAGCTCAGTTCAGCACCGCCCCAGCTCCATGCTCGCTAGATTTGATTGACAGCAGCAGGAGCCAATGGCTCCTGCTGCTGCCTCTGTGTCCTGTGTGAAGAGGGAGTGAGTATAGGGTTTCCGTAGGTAGGCCCAGCGCTGGATCAAAATAGGAGCCAGGTAAGTATTCAAGGGGGGCTGGGGGAGTTGATCATGGAAGGGTTTTTAGCTTACTGCAGAGAATGCATTAAGGTAAAACATCTTATGCCTTTAAAACCACTTTAACCACTTCCTGCCCAGCTTATAGACAAATGACGGCCAGGCGGTGGTTCAATTATCCTGACTAGACGTCACATGACGTCCGCCAGGATAACCTGCGATTGCGGTCTGACACACCGCATTACCGATCTTGGTAAAGAGCCTCTGTCGGAAGTTCTATACCATGTGATCAACCATGACCAATCACGGCTGATCACAGTGTAAATAGGAAGAGCCGTGTATCAGTTTTCCTCTACACGCCTCTGCAGATGCGAGTAGAGGAGAGCTGATCGGCGGCTCCTCTGAGGGGGGGGGGTCTGCGCTGATTGTTTATCAGGGAGCCCACCCAGGACCACCAGGGAGCCCATCCAGGGACCACCAGTGAGCTCACCCAAGGACCACCAGGGAGCCCACCCTAGACCACCAGGTAAGGGGCATACAGTGCACTATAGGGATGGCACTGTGCCCATTTGTTATGTCTGCCAGTGCCTCCCTAACAGTGCGATTAGGGTTGCCACCTTTTCTTCAAGCCAAACCCGAACACTTTAGCGGCGGCATTTTTTTGGGAGTATACGCTATAAAATTGTAAAAGACCTGCTTCTTGCAGGGGGGGTTGGATGTGTGCTGGGGGATGGTTTGGGAGGGGAGAGGGCTGGTGCTGGGGGGGCTCAGATATATGCTATGTGGTGCTTTGGAAGGGGAGAGTGCTAGAGCTAGGGGGGACTTGGATATATGCTGGGGGTGCTTTTGGAGGGGAGAGGACTTGTGCTAGCAAGGGGGGTCAGATACGTGCTGGAGGGGTTCTTTGGGAGAGGAGAGGGCTAGTGCAAGGTGGGGT
>BLSH010232229.1:1081776-1094855 GCA_018402905.1 Glandirana rugosa
GGTGCTGGAGGATTTAAAATCGAACCTACTCTTCTAGCCTGACAAAGTGCCCCCCCTCACATCCTCTTAACCCCCCCAGTCACTACACATTTGTCAGTGTTGTCCTTCCATGTCTCTCTGTCCCCCTCTTCCCTGTCCTTAAACAGCAGAACAGCAGAAAACTTTGTACCTCCATCAGCCAGCGCGTCCTTCCTCCCCCCTCCTCCTCCTCCCGTGTGAGTGCAGAGAGCAGAGAAGTAGCAGGGGGGAGGGGCCGTTGGGCTGCTGGAGAGAGAGCCGACTTCTCACTCCCTGTGTAGTGCGGTTTGTGAATGATGTGTCCGGGTCTGGGGCAACTGTAAACCCGAACACATCATTCAAAAACCGGACTGTCCGGGGGAAAACCGTACAGGTGGCAACCCTAAGTGCGATCTATCAGTGCACACCAGTGCCACCTATCAATGCCCAGTGCCATCTATCAGTGCCCATCAGTGCTGCCTATAAGTGCTCATCAGTGCTGCATATCAGTGCCACCTATCTGTGCCTGTCAGTGCTGCTTATCAGTGCCGCCTATCAGTGCCCATCAGTGCTGCATCTAAGTGCCACCTCATCAGTGCCACCTCATCAGTGCCGTCTCATAAGTGCCAATCAGTACCGCCTCATCAGTGCCCGTGAGTGCAGCCTCATCAGTGCCTGTCAGCGAAGGAGAAAACGTACTTATTTACAACATTTTGTGATGGAAACAAAAATTTTCGGTCTTTTTTTATTTGTAGCATAAAAAATATAAACCACAGAGGTAATCAAATACCACCAAAAGAATGCTCTATTTGTGGAAAAAAATGATAAAAATTTAATTTGGGTAAAGTGTTACATGGCCGCGCAATTGTCATTCAAAATGTGACAGCGCTGAAAGCTGAAAATAGGTCTGGGCGGGGGGGAAAGTGCCTGGTATTGAAGTGGTTAAGCATTTGTGGGATACTTTATAAGAATAGATTAAAGGATGTAGAATGTGGGTGGATAGATCTAGCTCCAGTTAATTAACTGGATACTTTTGTCTCTTTAACTGTTTCGCTGCCTAAACCATTTTCCATGTGGAGTGCTACCTCAACTTTCTTATTTACACACAATTAACATTGATAAACAGTGATAATAGTGACCCCTAGTGGAGTCTAAATTATATAATTTAGACTCCACTAGGGGTCACTATTGTCACTGTTTATCACTGTTAATTGTGTGTAAATAAGAAAGTTGAGGTAGCGCTCCACATTCTTTATAATTTTGATTCCTATGCGCTATAGTTGGTGGTGAGCAGCAACCTTTTTGCAAACATATTATTTTATCTAAGTTTATTATACATAGTAGCGCAGAAGTATTTTTCTTTTTTTGCGTGTTGTTTGCACATGTTAAAAAAATAATTAGCAGGATAGCAGAGTCTAGGAAACATGACTGAGGAGGGTGAGTGTACTGGGGGCCCATGGAAGTGATCAGTTGGCTGTATGTCACTTTTACTGGAAAGCCAATAGTCGGCTTGTCAGATTTACACACATATGTGTAGTACTGTACATTGGTGGCAGTTAAAGGGTTGAGGCTCCCCATACACATTAAGGTTTCTCACATTCAGCCCAGATGGAGAAATGAAAAGATTCCCCCTTCTACGCTGTATAGTATGAATGGAGGAATCTTCCATGCCAGCTATTGTATTCTGACAGCTGTTGCTTGTGCGACTGTCACATTACCCAAACAGTGATCGTATATGAATTGGCTACACTCACTATTTGGCTGACAATTTGCAGCTCGGTTTTGACTTTTGGATTAAAAATTGTTAAGCCAGGTTAGACGACCGCTTTAATTTTGGACAATTCAACAAAAATCAGCTGCAATCCGAGCTGTGTATGGCCTGTATTACACTATCATTAACAACACAGTATCAGCCAGTGGGTGCCCATAATGCAGGGCGCAAGGGCGCTTCCCCCCTATCCATGCGTCTGGTCTCCTAATCTACATACAGGGCGCCGGACGCATGGATTCCAATGGGGGTTTTTTTTTTGAAGCACATGATTTGAGCTAGAGGCTCTAATAGGCTTCAAAACAGGGTGGGCTCGGGGCGCAGAGTACTGCGCTCCGAGCCCACCCAGTTGTGTGACAATAGTGAATTAATATTCACTATTTTCTTCCTGATTGTCCTCCCGGACAATCAGGAAGTGGCGTGTCACCCTCTTGGCCGAAAGGAGAAGCGATCCTACTGGCCGACTATGACGAAGAGGAGGGAGGAGATGCATGACCGAGTGACGAAAGGGAGGTGAGGCTGGTGTGCGGGTGACCCAACCGACCAGGGGGTGGCTGTGGGTGCATTGTGTGCCTCCCCCAAAAGTAATATACCGCCAGCCGCCACTGGTATCAGCTGTTTTTCCCTCTTAAAACCAGCTTGGGGCCAGAGGCTAAAAGCACACAGCTTCTCTGGAAGACCCAGCTACTGTGGGGAGCGCCTCTACAATTGCTACCAGAGTACGCAAGTTCCAATAGGGTGGCCCTTTGTCCTTGGATGCCTCCAGCTGTTCACCAGTGTTACCAGAGCTTCCCTAGGCTCCACTGAGAGGGATGTTGTTTATGAGGATAGTAGCTGTTTGTGCTCTGAACTAATTTACTGAAGTAGTGACTCTCAGATAGACTGGCTGTTGCTATAGAGTCTTATAGAGACTAAGCTATACAGCCACATCTCACCCTGAATGAGCCACAGATTCATTGCTTTGAGGAGTCCATGTTTGTGCAGCTTTCATAATCTGTTTTGTATTATTCTGCAGTGTTTGTATGCCCTTTGTCATCCTGAACCTGTTTTGGATTATTGCTCCTAACATATCACCTGTCTAGTAAACTTCTATTTATAAAGTTACTCCTTGACTGATCATTTGGCCTATTCCTTATTTAAAGTGTTACTATACCCAGGACCCTGCATTTAATATATCTGGTCTCCCACAGTACACAGAACATGGAAATGCAATAGTTTTAGTAAATATAAACTGCTAAATACCTTTTCTCATCAGCAGTTAGAGCATTTTTGTGACTTCTTTCAATGTCTGGTTAAAGCGTATAGGAGGAGTTTTCATTCTACTCTGACTGTCCTATAAGGCTGCAGGACCCCTGACCCTCTGTCTGGACAGTGCTGATTGGCCCCGTGTTGATCACATGCACTCTTCCAAAAAAAAAAAAAAACCTCTAGCAATAAAAACCAAACTGAAAATGTGCAGCTTGCCCCCAAGGTTCGGTACTATCAGGAGATGGTTTGGGGATTGTGGAAGAAGGGGAGGATCATAGAAGACATTATCAAGCAGCATTTTTACACAATGCAGAGGATTAACCCCTTAGGTTCCACGGTGCGTATACCAAGCATGCGTTACTGCTTATACAGACTGAGTTTAATAATGTGGGTTTAGTAACACATTAAAGGTGCATAACAAATTTGCACAAAATTTTGTTGCTACTGCAGAATAGTGGGAAACTAGAAGTTTTGTTATTGTGTGTTTAAATTTAAGACTGTACAATCAAAACCTGCATGTACGCTGAATAGAGGTAGAGCTCTGGGCATTGCTCTGTGTCTGGAGACTCAAGGCCATGTCATCTAGACTGCATAGGCTTTAGGTTACATGAAGGTATTTGGGAGCACCAGGTTTTTGTAATGCTGTTCACTCTTATTTTGTGTGAAGTATGAATTTTAAAGTAGAACCGAAGGCAAAACTTTTTTTCCCACTTTAATAGAGTAAGGGGAGGGTTATAACCCCTGTCATTTTTTTGCCATATGTGTCCCATTGGGGAGATTTTCCATCACTTCTTGTCCCAAACCTAAGACAGGAAGTGGAGATCCCCCAAAGTGGTGGAATCCCTGGTTGTCACCAGAACTTGTGTCCTCATTGGAACATATTCCTTCTATTCCTGTTCTGATGACAGCTTAAAACAAAACAAGAAGAAAGAGGAAATCCCTCCAAAGTGAGGGAATCCCGTGGTGTCACTAGGATCATAGGAACTAGGAACATTGGAAGATTTCCCATCTATTCTGTTCTGGTATCAGCCCCGCATGCCAGGGTGTTAGGTGTAATCCTGGACTCTGAACTCAATTTTTGAATCCAATCTTTTTGGATCCATCACATCCAATCACTGTTCAAATCTTAATGCCTCAACCTTTGTAACAACTTTAAAATATGCCCCTTCCTAACCAATGACACCACAAAGCTTGTGATTCACTCCCTGGTTATCTCTCACCTCGACTATGTAACTCCCTCCTCATTGGTTACCTTCACAGTCCCTTCAGTCCTTCATGAATGCTGCTGCCAGACTCATCCACCTTACCAGCAGTTCAGTGTCGGCTACTCTTCTCTGTTAATTATTGCACTGGCTTCTGCTCACCCAACAAATCAAGTTAAAAATATTAACAACTTACAGTACAAAGCCATCCACAAATCTGCCACCAGCTACACCACTAACCTCATCTCAAAATATTAACCAAACCTCCTCCCAAGACCTCCTTCTCTCTTGCTCCCTCTTCACCTCCCCCCATGCTCTCCTCCAGGACTTCTCCAGAGCCTCTGCCATTCTCTGGAACTCCTTACCCCCATCTGTCTGAGTATCTCCTACTCTATCCACCTTTAGGTGATCCCTAAAAATCAATTCCTTTAGAGAAGCCAATCCTGCCTCCACCTAACAAATATTAGGTATAATAACAAAAAAAGCTGCTTTTACAGGCATTTCAGCTTGTATTTCTCTGTCTAAAATCTTGAAGAAACCTGTGCTTTTTTGTGCTCTTTTGCACTTTTTAATTGAGCTTCTTTGAGCTTTTTTGAGCATGTGTTTTTTTTTTTTTTACAAATACTCCGCTCAGCTCATCTTTCTTTTTTGTTTTTGTGCGCCTTTGAGCTTTTTTGCGCTCTTTCGTACATTTTTGAGCCCTTAGCTGTCTTTTGAGCTGCTCTCAAAAACACGAGTTTGGTGGGGTTTTTTCCTGCCTGTGAGATCATATGCCTGTAAACTCCTGAAAAAGCCATAGTGTGCATGTACACATTGGCTAACATGGGGAATTTCCAGGCAGAAAAAATGAGAGCTTAAAAGCCTGTAGGAGCCACTTCTTTGAACTTCTTTAAAGTGGTTGTCAAGTCAGTTTTAAAAAAAAAACACCTGCACGAGAAAGGCATAATGAGCTAGTATGCATCGCATACTAGCTCATTATGAAATGCTTACCTTAGTTCGACGCTGTAGCAGCGGTCCCCGAGCACCGATGTGACCGGCGACATGCTGTTTCCGTCGCCTTCCGGGATCACTGGCTCTGACCAGTCACAGCACGGACTCCAGTGCTGTGATTGGCAGGAGCCGCGCTGACGTCACTCCCACACATGCGCATGGGAGCCGTCATTTACGGCTTGGGCTGTTCCTTCACTGCGCATGTGCCAATTACGTCGGCACATGCAAATACAGGGAATATCTCCTAAACGGTGCAAGTTTAGGAGATATTCCCAGGACCTACAGGTAAGCCTAAATATAGGCTTACCTGTAGTTTAAAGTGGTTGTCATGACTTGACAACCACTTTAAGATGCAGTGTACACAGGACCGCTGATAGGGGGGACCATCAGTACTCCTGTAGGGGGCCCGGGCACACAGGGGGGCCCAAACAGCAGAGAGAAGCCGTTTCCTCCGCGGAAGCTGCCAGCTTCCCTTCCCCGTAAAAAAAAAATCAAACTGTAAAAAAAATTAATCAAAAAAATTGTAACATTTTTTTAAATAAATGTAAATAAACAATAAATAAGGGCTAATTCACACAGCTTCTATCTTTGTGTCTGCAAAGAATGATTTTAGTATATTTTTAGTGAAAATGTTGTTTTGATATATTTGAGGGGGCTCCACCAGGTGGACTGTACGGGGCCCCATGATATCTAACAGCAGCCCTGAGTGTGAACGAGTCCTTAGATTGTAAACTCTGACTTACAGGGTCCTCCGATTCCTCTTGTACTGAATTGTAATATAACTGTACTGTCTACCTTCAGTTTGTAAAGTGCTGTACAAACCGTTGGTGCTATAAAAATCCTGTATAATAATAACAACAATAATTCGGGATTTTCTTTTCCTTTCACTTTCAATACTAATGGTAAACAGGACAAATACAGAGGGTGAATCTCCCTAATGGACACAGGCAGCAATAAAAATTTACCAATTTTCTAACCCCCCCCCCCCCACTTTATCCGAAACTAGAAAAATTGCCTTTAGTTATACTTTAAAGTGATATTAAAAACAAAAATGTTGTATATTGCAGTTAGATGTGGTGGCTGTATTTGTTTTATTTTTTTAGGCTTTTTTCCCTCTGTTTTACCTGGTGATCTTGCCAGTAACACACCTCCTGTATTAGGGTGGAAGAAGGAGCACAGGGGACACATTTAGACAGTAGCATTGTCAGTCTGGGGGAGGGGAATGTTAGATGTACTAGCAGATTTAAATACACTGACAAATTGAAGCCAAACTCCATCTAATAGTGTATAGTTAGTTACAGCAAACTGTTTTTTTTCTTTTGGGATAAAGGTTTTACATAAATAAATAAAAGCTGATCATTGTAAGCACTTCTGCCCATGGTAAATGGTTTATCTCCTTCCTGTAACTGCAAGAGAGCTTGTTCTTTTGAAAAACAACAGACTTACTGGCTGGATCACCAGATGGAAATAGAAGAAAGAAAACCTAAAAAAAATAAAATGAATGCAGCCATCACATCTAAGAATTGGTAAGCTGCAATATAATACATTTTTGCTTTTGGGTTTAATACAGCTTTAAGGATGGGTACACTGGAATAATTTCTTCATCCATCAAATCAGGGAATCCCCTCACTGATGTGCAAGTAAAATGTAAAGTGGATGATTGATTTAAAAAAAATACAATTTTGAGTCTGTCACATAGAATCATAGCCAGGGATTACATTTCATTGGTAACCATATTCCATCACAGGTTTTTATTTTGTCAAATGCAATAAAGCCAATATATGTAAAAATTGTAATTCATCAAATCATTTTAATGAGTCATAATTCACAGCAGGGAGAATCTAGCAGAGCTGAATGCTGTTTTTGGTGATCTGCATTTCTCCCACACCTGTTACATTCACTGTGCCAAGTCTAGAAACAGTACACTGGAAGACTGCACAAAAAACAAAAGCGCAAGTCTATTGTGCCAGTTGTTATCCTCAGTCTGTATCATAAAGTCTCATATGACATATTCTCCCTGTATTCCTCAATGGTTTTTGGCAATAGGAGGGGTGCAGGTCACCCTAGAACATTTGAAATTTTTCAATACCATTCCTACGTGTGCCACACAGTCAGCAAATGGGTAGTAAAAACAGGCGGTTTTTACTGTCCCCTGATCTCCCACCTACAAAATAACATGGTGGACACCCAGGTCCGTTCACGTTATTGTGATATCCCACTTAGGCTAGGTTCATGCCTATGCATTTTTTAGTGCATTTTTCAGTTTTCAGAAACGCACTACAGTCCATTTAACATGGTTTCCTATTGTACACGTTCATATCTATGCATTTTTCAGCCAGTGCGTTTTTGGAAAGGGTCAGGGACTTTTTTTCCCGCAGCAGATTGTGTTTTGCATGTAATAAACTTCAATGGACCCGCACCAAAAAGCCGTTTTCTTTTTCTTCATAACAAACTGTAAATAGCTGGTTGTTAAGCCGCTCCCGCCGCATCCTTAACAACTGATGAGTCATCAACTGTTAGCGCGGTTCCAGTTGACAGCTGAATGTAAAAACAGTTGCCGGCAATTAAAAAAATCAGGAAAAAAACGTTGTGGGGTCCCCCCAATCCATACCAGGCCAAATTTAAAAATAATTGGCCCCCCCCCCTGAAATCCATACCAGACTCTTATCCAAGCATGCAGCCCGGCAAAACATGCCTAAATGCATTAAACGTGTTTACAAGCATCAAGCGGTTTTTCTGACAAAATGCCTTTGCCAGGAGGAAAAGGCGTCTAGGAGAGACAGAGAAACATCTATTGTACATGAGGACATATTGTATGCTAAAATAAACAGTGTGTGTGCTTGCACGCTGCTATGTATCAATATGCTTTTAGACGGATAGCTCACACCTATACACACTCTCATCAAAAGTGCACCAATGTGCAAAATTATAAATATAAATGGTGGCGTGCTCCACTGTATCCTTTTAAGATTGCATAGTCATAGAAAACAATTTTCAAATATTATATCAACGTACATAAAGTATGAATCAAACAGTGGTAATACAGTGATAATTCAGTTCCTTGAAATGTCCTTTAGATGTGACAGGAAGCCATGCGTCCCTGTGTTGTAACACGCAGGGGAGGGGCCAGTATAACGTCACACTGAGTCGCGCATCCAGAGAGCATTGCGGTAACACACTGTTTGATCATTACATACCAGTGTTATGAGGATTGTATACTTTTACAGTTTGGTGCACTCGCAGCACCAAAAAAATGTGAGCGTTTTATACCTTAGTACTTAGGCCTCATACACATGGGCATTTTTTAATGCCACGTTTTTGGGCGTTTTTTGCAGCTCTCCATGTTATTCAATGGCCCTCTAAAAACGCTGACGTTTTTGAGCAGTAGAGGGCATCGGCGTTAGTGAGCTGTAGCTGGAACACGGGACCAGTACGTTCCGAAGCTGCAGCGTCATGGCGTTTTTGACGCCGAGCTGGCAAAACGCTCATTAGTGTTGCTTAACGTTGTATACACAGCGTTAAACCTCGTCAGTTGTTCTATTCAAAATCAATGGTTCCCTATGGGAGCCCATTGATTTGAATAGAAGCCGCACCAGAAGTCGGATCATGATGAACCGACTTGCAGCGCGACTTGTGTGCTAGGGATCTTAAAGGGAAACCCCTGCAAAAAAAATTGAGTGGGGTCCCCCCCCCAAGAGCATACCAGGCTCTTCGACCTGGAATGGATTTTAAGAGGAACCCCCATGCCAAAAAAACGGCATAGGGTCCGCCCAAAAATCCATACCAGACCCTTATCCGAGCACGCAGCCTGGCAGGCCAGGAAAGGGGATGGGGACGAGCGAGCGCCCCCCCCCCCTCCTGGACCGTACCAGGCCGCATGCCCTCAACATGGGGAGTATGGGTGCTTTGGGGCAGGGGGGGATCTGCGCCCCCCCCACCCCAAAGCACCTTGTCGCCATGTTGATGGGGACAAGAGCCTCTTCCCGACAACCCTGGCCGTTGGTTGTCGGGGTCTGCGGGTGGGAGCTTATCGGAATCTGGAAGCCCCTTTAATAAGGGGGCCCCCAGATGCCGGCCCCCCACCCTATGTTTATGAGTATGGGGTACATCGTACCCCTACCCATTTACCTGGAAAAAAAGTGTACAAAAATAACACACTACACAGCTTTTTAAAATATTTTATTAAATCAGCTCTATCGTCTTCTCCCCTCTCTTCTCCCTCGTCTTCTTTCTTCAGCTCTTTTTCGGGGTCTTTTGAGGGGTCTTCTTTCTTCGGCTCTTTTGCGGGGTCTTCTGCGGTGTCTTCGGTCTTCTGCTCTTTTGTCACTGTCTCCTTGGCTAGCTTGTCCCGCTTCTTCTTCTCTTCTCTTCTGGAGATGTTGACTCGTTGCTCTCTTCCACTCGAATGCCGGGTCCATGCTGCGCGGTTGCCTTATATTGGCATGGGGCGTGGCCACATGATGATGTCATCATGAGCCCCACCCTCATGACGTCACATCCTGGGGCGGGCCTTCACATCACAAGCCCGTCCCAGGATGTGACGGCCTGCCAGGCTGTGTGCTTGGATAAGGGTCTGGTATGGATTTTGGGGGGGGCCCTACGCCGTTTTTTTCGGCATGGGGGTTCCTCTTAAAATCCATTCCAGATCGAAGAGCCTGGTATGCTCTTGGGGGGAAACCCCACTCAATTTTTTTGCGGGGGTTTCCCTTTAAGATCCCTAGCACACAAGTCACGCCGCAAGTCGGTTCATCGTGATCCGACTTCTGGTGCGGCTTCTATTCAAATCAATGGGCTCCCATAGGGAACCACTGATTTTGAATAGAGGCAGAAAAACGCAGCTGACAGCTAGCGTGGAAAAACATGCATTGACGTCAATGCAAAACGCAGAGAAAAACGGCAATTTTTCCCTGACGTCGGACCTGGCGTTTTGCTTATTTTTTTGCAAATGCCCGTGTGTATGAGGCCTTAAGGTATAAACCAGTTGTTTTTAAAAAGGATAAGCACTATGTCCATCTTTCTCTTTTTATGATTTGGAATGGAGATAAGCATAAGGAAAGGAGGATTTTAACCCCAAGCTTGCCATAAAGGAACTGAAATTGCACATCAGATCCCCAGAGAGGGAAAATATACCATAGGTTGGTCTTATCCCCCAAGTGAGGGCACATCGGGTGAGGGGATTATCACCATTGCATGTGGATGGTTGGAGTACAATTTAACCACTTAAAGACCACCCGCCGCAGATGTACTGCTACAAGGCGGCTCTATTGTACAAATCACTGTACCGATACAGTGTTTTGTGTAATAGAAACAGCGCGTGCGCCCGCGGGTACGGGGCCGATGCGCGTGGCTGGCGGCCGCGATGTCCGCCGGCCACCTGCGATCGCTCCACAGAGAGGCAGAACGGGGATCTGCCTATGTAAACAAGGCAGATCCCCGTTCTGACAGGGGAGTAGAGAGAAATTGTCTGTTTCTAGTGATCAGCAACAGCGATCTCTCTGTACTCCCTGTCAGTGCACTCCCCCTACAATTAGAAAGCACCTCCCTAGGACACACTTAACCCTTTGAACGCCCCTGATGTTAACCCCTTCCCTGCCAGTGTCATTTATACAGTGATCAGTGCATTTTTATAGCACTGATCACTGTATTGGTGTCACTGGTCCCCAAAAAGTGTCACTTGGGGTCAGATTTGTCCACCGCAATGTCACAGTCCCGCTAAAAATCGCAGATCACTGTCATTACCAGTAAAAACAATAAAAAGTCCTTAAATCTATCCCCTATTTTGTAAACGCTATAACCAATCAATATACGATTATTGGGATTTTTAAACAAAAATATGTAGAAGAATACATATTCGCCTAAATTGATGAATACATTTGTTTATTTATTTTTGGATATGTATTATAGAAAAAAGTAAAAAATATTGGTTTTTTTTCAAAATTGTCAGTCTATAGCGCAAAAAATAAAAGCCGCAGAGGTGATCAAGAAAAGCTCTACTCGTGGGAAAAAAAGGACATTACTTTTATTTGGGTACAGCATCGCACGACTGCGCAATTGTCGGTTAAAGTAACGCAGTGTCCTATCACAAAAAAATGGCCTGGTCATTAAGGGGGTAAATCCTTTCCGGGTGTTAAGTACCTGGTAGTGAGCCTGACGGTCGGGATGGCCTCTCCTACGACTCCGGTTCGTGGGACCGCTGGAGTTGGGAACAGCGGCCACAGGAGCACGGTGGGGTAAGAGTGCCTGTAGAAGTCCAGGAGTATCCGTCAGCAGCGGACAGGAGATGTGCTGGAAGGGTGCTGATGTTTAGAGCAGGATACTTGTTGGGACCGGATGGTCGCAGGCACAGTAGCAGAGTCAGGGACGAGCAGGGTCGGCAACGGGCAGGCAGCAGAGGTACAGAAGGATGAGGCGGTCGGATGGTCGTAGGCAAGCCAGGGGTCGGTACAGGCAGAGTTCAGGCAAGGTCAGGCAGGCCGGGTCACAGGAATCAGATAACGGGTAGCAGAACACTCAGGAAAACAGGGCACACGCTGTAGATCAGGCAGCATCTACTTACAGGAAGCAGGAAGTTTAAATAGAGCTGTTCCTCTAAGAATTAGAGGAAACCACAACCAAATGCTATTAACCCTCCGCACCATCTTCTAACACCGGGGCTGAAATGGTTGAAGGCTAAGGTTTTTTTTTCTAAATTCCAGCTCCCCTATGTACCATTATAGCATTAATGTGCTTCTTTTGCAAAAATAAAACAGTTTTCCATTTATTCTACGCACGCTTACCTCACTCTCCTCATGGCTGTTTCAAAACACTGCTCGATTACTTCTGCCTACTTCCTGGGCAGACTTTAGGTCATGACACATACATGGATATATGACTGTTTTCTCACTGATGAAAAAGGAAGTGTATGTAAGCAGTTATACACCTAAAGGACATGTCAAGGACTGAATTATCACTGTATTATCACTTATGTACTTAGATATAATATTCGAAAAATTGTTTTCTATGACTATGCAGTCTTAAAGGGATACCAACATTGGTCTTAGGAGCGCGGCGCCATATTGTATGCTGTTTTTTAACCTTTCCAGTGGTAGATATCAGAAAAGGTAATATTAATCTGAAAAGACTCTTATGATGTATACATGACACATTCTAATATTTTAAAATTAGAGAACATTCCACACACTATGTACATGAAGGATTCCTCCAATGTAAATTTTGGCTCCATACGGTTCTCAAAACACGCAAAATGTCAGATTGACTTGTACCTTTTCCAAGTAAACGTGGGGCTGCATGCTGCTTAGCCATAGGATTTAATCTCTCAATAATAGCAAGGGGAAGGAAGTGCTTGAAAGCCTTCAGCAATGGACAAATGCCCAAAGGACACAAGAATACAATTCTTCATGTCTGTGGCTGTCAAAACAGTCACCATTCACAGATCAAAGAAAATTCAGCCATTTTCACAGACTTTTCCTGTGTAAATCAAATAGACGCAGATGGTATAAGACATGAAAATGCGCGATTTACTGCTTTATAAGTATAACCCCAGGTGGACAGCAAGGTGCTGGAACAGCATTGAGGAACTTTGAATAAACCTAGAAGCTGTAAACATCTTATTCCCCTGACATTTCACTTTCAAATTATACATTCAGTCTAAAACACTACAGAATGTAAAAAATGCATTACAGTAGTGGAAGCATTCTGAGCAGCAATGTGGGTTTTAACTGGCTTCAAGGGACATGTTATATATCTGCTTAGCTTTTGGAGCACAGCCATTGTACAATTGTCTAGAGCTGTAGATTTCTGGAATAACAATTCATGGTGATATTTAAGATAATTAGGTACATTAGTGGGGGGGGGGGATGCAGAAATAAAAAGAA
>BLSH010232229.1:1103673-1120641 GCA_018402905.1 Glandirana rugosa
CGCCCCCTTTTGTGCAGACCCCCAATGCAGACACCCCCCTTTGTGCAGACCCCCCTAATGCAGACATTCCTCTCAGTGTGCAGACCCCCCTCAATGAAGACCCCCCTGCACATGTCAAACATACACATGATACACTGAGTGCACAGAGCTCAGAACAGCGCGTACTCCCAAGTCCTTCCTCCTGTGTAGATGTACACAGAGAGGAGGGGGAGGCGGCTTCGATCCATGTTGTGCTTGAGAGACACAGCCGCAGCCTCTGAGGGATAGACAGACAGAGTGGTGGAGGGGGTGGGTGCGGACTTTGTGATGTAGCGGTGCCGCTGCCAACGGGTGTCACCACTCTGGCGGGTGTCACCCGGGTGCACCTCGCCCCCCGCACCTGGCTAGCAATGCCAGTGGTTGGAGGTACTTGAGAACCGAGGTTGAGAACCACTGGGCTAGTGTACATGAAGCATTTGCATATGTCCATATGATGAAAATGTTATCTATGCAATGCCAAAATATGACACAGGTACATAAATAAGGCATTATAAGAAAACCATGGGTGTTCCCACCTACCAGGTACTGGTTTGCATACAAGTCCCCATCGCACCCCCCCTGCACCAAGAGTTATTGGAACTACCTGGAGTTTTCATGTTCTCCCTGTGCCTGCGTGGGTTTCCTCCGGGTACTTCGGTTTCCTCCCACAGTCCAAAGACATGCTGGCATGTAAATTAGATCCTGTCTAAATTGTCCCTAGTATATGTATGAATGTGAGTTAGGGACCTTAGATTGTAAGCTCCTTGAGGGTAGGGACTGATGTGAATGTACAATATATATGTAAAGCGCTGCATAAATTGACAGCGCTATATAAGTACCTAAAATAATAATAATAATAACTATCAGAATGTAAATATATTTACTTATTTGTTGTAATAGTTCCAAAACAAACTCATTATAAAACCAGAACTTTTGTTCCCTTTCCTCCATACAGTATTCACTGCCTGTATTCATTGGTTCCTTACTATGTGGATTGCTACAGTATAAAGTTTCAGTATCATTTACTACACTCTTTAATGTGTGATGGTAAAGAGATAACATTTGTTCTTAAATCAGTCATCAGTGAGTTTATTTATACTTTAACTGCAAATTCTTATGCAATTTTGGCAAATGATAGAATTTGGGAATGCTCAATCATCAGATAATTTATTGTACATTTGTCAATCAAATCAGTCAAGAATGCTTTATGTATAATATCAAGAAATTCACAGAAAATTGTCAATGTACTTCTAAGAAATCTGTCAGTGTCATTCATAGATATGTAAGATATCAAGACACATGTCCTCATATTGAATATTTTCTGTTACAGCCACATTCCTTCTCTTATCAGATGATTTAATTACAGGGTCAACAAGGCTTACCTCTGTTGACAAGTTAGATTCAATGGTCCCTAAGGCAAGCCATAGATTATGGGTCCTCAAACTATGGCCCTCCAGTTGTTCAGGAACTACAATTCCCATCATGCCTAGTCATGTCTGTGAATGTCAGAGTTTTACAATGCCTCATGGGATGTGTAGTTCCGCAACAGCTGGAGGGTCGTAGTTTGAGGATCCCTGCCATAGAGGATACGATTCTCTTTCTTGCAACCATGGGTTGCTGGAAAGAAAATTACTTGATTCCCCTATCAACACTGACCGGAATTACTCCTGTAGCTATTGTGTTCTCCTGGGGTGAGTGGGCGTGGGGAGTTGTCTTTGTCGTGGGAACACAGTGATTATTGCTAGCGGCTATAGCTGTTGGAAATAAACGCATCCTAAAAATCCAACATGCTGCTTGTACCCAAGTCGATTGATGGATCAACTTGGGTACAATCAGCCTACCCATACATGGTTCAAATCTTGGCTGGGCCCTGCGGTACTGACCAAGATTCAAAGCGTTTATGGCCAGCTTAATGGTAATTTCTTCATTTATTTAACAACATGCTGTACAAAAATGCAAATGTTGCCATTTATGTACAGAGATGCAAATGACCTAGTTTTTCTTTTATATTTTGGAAAGCCAATATTACTATGACTTATTCTCAAAACCAACAGGGAATAATACTCACTCTCACTATCACTCTCATCATCGCTCTCACTATCACTCTCATCATCACCAGCTGACCCACCTCTATCTTTTTGCTCTAAAAGTTGAATCAAATCCTTCAATACTCCAAAATTTCCTTATGCCAAAAAGTTCCCATTGTTCCTTACTTTCAACCAGATGTGCTAAAAGAACCATACTCTTTGTCACAAGACACCTTCGACAGAATATTACAGACAATTAGAGGTAATTGTATTCTGAGATATACACATGTAGAAAAAAGACAGGACAATGTAATAGCACACAATCTTCTATGTTTCGATTTCCTTTTTTATCCTTTTATGTGAACTGAGAAAAAGCTTTGTAGATTTTTTTTTAATGTTATAAATAATTTCTTATTGATTTATAAACAATGGATTAACTGTACGTTTAAAGTCCCTTGGATTTATAGTAGGTATAGGTTGCAGTTAGGGATGTGATACCAGAACTATAGAACCAGAAGGTCCTATAATGTAACAGCATTTTTCTTTTTGTTTTAATTAGTAAAAGGTAACATAGCTCCACTATGCTTACAATAGACAATTGTAGAGGTATTTGCAATAATACAAGTGCCACTGACTTGAATAAAAAGTCATTAATTTGTATAACATCAGTAGTTCTAAAAATGTTTTATAATGTTTAATATCAGATGAATCAACAAAGTTAAAACATCCACAACTTCAACTGCCCATAAATTGTTGTCAACATAAAAGCTGGTGTATATACTTAGGTGTATACTACATTTAAGATCACATTCTTTAGTGTGTACTTAAAGTGGTTGTAAACCCTCTCATAAACCCAGTGAAGTGAACAGCCTCAGATGACACAGGGAAGAACCAAATCCTCCTACATAAGTTTTACTAGTTTATCTGCAGTTTTATCTTCCATTTACCCCTTCAAAAGGGCAGAATCAAATTAAAATCTTTCTTCATCTGTCAGGAGCAGAGAGAAGGGGCGTAGAGCTGCAATTACAGTGTGTGAGAACTGATTGGAGGAAAGGCACACCCCCCCCCCTCCACAAAGCACACAGGAGCAAAGAAAGGATACAGAGCTGTGTACTGAATAGACAAGCTGTGTGCTGAGCACTCTCCCCCATCACAAATTTGTCGGGAAAACTTCTCAGAAGTGACACATACTGATAACAGAGGAATGCAGCACCAGAGAGAAACAACTGACTGAGGTTTACAACCACTTTAGCCACTTGCCAACCATGCTATAGCTGAATGACAGCTACAGCCTATACGGCTAGTTCTGGGAGGCCGTCATATGACGACCTTCCGTGACCACACCCGCCGTGCATCTGCTGCAGAGTGAGTGCGTTGCCCTCTGTGATCACAGTGTCTGGGGGACACTGCTGAACACAGATTGAGGTAAAGAGCCAACAAGCTGATCTTTACCATGTGATCAGCTGTGTCCAGTCATGTAAATAGAAGTTGTATAGAAGATGTAAATAGAAGTCGGTTATTGGCACTCCTTTCCTCATGTTGTGAGCATGAGGATCGGAGAAGAGAGCCGGTAACTGGCTTCTCTAAAAGGGACATGTACACTGATAATTGGGGCACTGATTATCAGTGTTTCCCGATTATCAATGTCGTCCAAACAGTGCCCACCAGTGCTGCCAATGTGTGCCCACCAGTGCTGCCAATGTGTGCCCACCAGTGCTGCCAATGTGTGCCCATCTGTGCTGCCAATCAGTGCCCATCAGTACTGCCAATCAGTGCCCATCAGTGTCTCCTCACCAGTGTCAACTATCAGTGCCGTCGGCCAGTACCCATCAGTGCCACCCATCTGTGCCCATCAGTGCCACCTATCAGTGTCCATCAGTGCTGCCCATCAGTGCCACCTATCAGTGCCCATCAGTGCCGCCTATCAGTGCCCATCAGTGCTGCCTATCAGTGCGGCCTCATCAGTGCCTCCTTACCAGTGCCCACCAGTGCCGCCTGATCGGTGCCCATCAGTGTAGCCTCATCAGCGCACATAAGCGAAGGAGAAAAAATACCCATTTCCAAAATTTTATCACAAACTATGAAAACGTTTTTTGTTTTTTTTTCAAAATTTTTGGTCTTTACTTGTTTGTTTAGCGAAAAAAAAAAAAAAAACTAGTGGTGATTTAATACCACTAAAAGAAAGTTCTATTTGTGTGAAAAAAATGCAAAAAATGTAGTTGCATGACCGCGCAATTGTCATTCAAAGTGCGACAGCGCTGAAAGCTGAAAATTAGCCTGGTCAGGAAGAGGATAAAAGTGCTCACTAGGCAAGTGGTTAAGTAATGAAAAAGTAGTTCTAAAATGTTTTGTTTTTACTTTTTTATGACATATTTTTTAGCACTTGTACTGCATTTAACTTGGGGTCAAAAAGTAAAAAAAAAAAAAAATCATGTATTTGTTATCATAGCGATTCGATCGTCATGTTGTCATGCCATCAGGTTCACTGGATGTTATCTAGAAGAGAGGTTGTCAACCCCCGAGCCGTGACTAGGGTTGCCACATTATCCCTGGACACGTATTAATTACACAGGTTCTGCAGCTGATTAAGGTGGTAATTAAACTCACTTGGTGCCTTATCTGCATTTAATTAGTCTCAGAACCTGTGCAATTCATATGTGCCCTGGATTAAAGGGATGATGTGGCAACCCTAGCCGTGACCCAATACCAGGCCGCGGCGCCTCTGCTGCCACGCCGCGCCGTGAAGTACACTCTGTTAGCGGTGTGGGTGTCCGAGCAGAGAGATGACATCATCTCTCATTGTCCACACCGCTGTTCCATCCTTACTTACGGGGCCTTAAAGGCTGCTCTACACAGAGGTGCAGCTGCGGCCGAGCAGAGAGAGAATGACGTCATCTCTCACCGCCCGCCCTCACTCTGGGACGATACCTAATACCCATGTGATAGCTAGTTTTCCCGCACTGAGGAGAGGCTGTCAGTACCTGTAAGTACTGTACTCTGCAATGCTGGGGGAAAAAATGTGATGTGACATTTAAATGAATTAGTGACAAGCAGCTATTTTTTGTTGGTGGGTAACAGTGACAATCCACATCTGGTGGCAGGTGACAGTGACAATCCACATCTGGTGGTAGGTGACAGTGACAATCCACATCTGGTGGTAGGTGACAGTGACAATTCACATCTGGTGGTTGGTGACAGTTACAATCCACATCTTGTGGTAGGTGACAGTGACAATCCACATCTGGGGGCAGGTGACAGTGACAATCCACATCTGGTGGTACGTGACAATGACAATCCACATCTGGTGGCAGGTGACAGTGACAATCAACATCTGGTGGCAGGATAGTGAAAATCCACATCTGGTGGCAGGATAGTGACAATCCACATCTGGTGGCAGGAAGCAGCAGTGACAATCCACAGCTGGTGGCAGGTAACCGTGACAATCCACATCTGTTGGCAGGTGATGTGGCAAGTGACAAGCTGCATCTGGTCGCAGGTGACGTGGCAAGTGACAAGCTGAATCTGGCGGCAGATGACATGACAAGCTGCATCTGGTGGCAGGTGATGTGGCAAGTGACAAGCTGCATCTGGTGGCAGGTAACATGGCAAGTGACAAGCTGCATCTGGTAGCAGGTGATATGACAAGCTACATCTGGTGGCAGGTGACACGACAAGCTGCATCTGGTGGCGGGTGATGTGGCAAGTGACAAGCTGCATCTGATGGCAGGTAGCATGGCAAGTGACAAGCTGCATCTGGTGGCAGGTGACGTGACAATCCACATCTGGTGGCAGGTGATTTGGCAAGTGACAATCTGAATCTGGTGGCAGGTAACATGGCAAGTGACAAGCTGCATCTGATGGCAGGTGATGTGACAAGCTGCATCTGATAGCAGGCGACGTGACAAGCTGCACCTTGTGGCATGTGATGTGACAAGCTGTATCTGATGGCAGGGGATGTGACAAGCTGCATCTGGTGGCAGATAACATGACAAGCTGCATCTGGTGGCAGGTGATGTGGCAAGTGACAAGCTGCATCTGGTGGCAGGTACCATGGCAGGTGATGTGACAAGCTGCATCTGGTGGCAGGTGACGTGACAAGCTGCATCTGGTGACAGGTGACGTGACCAGCTGCATCTGGTGGCAGGTGATGTGACAAGCTGCATCTGGAGGCAGGTGATGTGGCAAGTGACAAGCTGCATCTGGTGGCAGGTAACATGGCAAGTGACAAGCTGCATCTGGTGGCAGGTAGCATGGCAAGTGACAAGCTGCATCTGGCGGCAGGTGATGTGACAAGCTGCATCTGGGGGCAGGTGACGTGACAAGTTGCATCTGGTGACAGGTGACGTGACCAGCTGCATCTGGTGGCAGGTGATGTGACAAGCTGCATCTGGTGGCAGGTGACATGACAAGCTGCATCTGATAGCAGGTGACGTGACAAGCTGCATTTGGCGGCAGGTGATGTGACAGGCTGCATCTGGTGGCAGGTGATGTGACAAGCTGCATCTGATGGCAGGGGACGTGACAAGCTGCATCTGGCGGCAAGTGATGTGACAAGCTGCATCTGGTGGCAGGTGATGTGACAGGCTGCATCTGGTGACAGGTGATGTGACAGGCTGCATATGGTGGCAGGTTATGTGACAAGCTGCATCTGATGGCAGGTGACATGACAAGCTGCATCTGGCGGCAGGTGATGTGACAATCTGCATCTGGTGGCAGGTGACGTAACAAGCTGCATCTGGTGGCAGGTGATGTGACAAGCTGCATCTGGTGGCAGGTGATGTGACAAGCTGCATCTGGTGGCAGGTGACGTGACAAGTGACAAGCTGAATCTAGGTTGAACTATTACATTTTATATTACAATGTGATAATAGAAATAATGCGCTTCAATCATCCTGACACCATATCAACCATGGTACCGACAAATTTCCCATGAAAACCCACATCGCCCCCCCATTTATGCAGCCGGTTCCTGGTGCCAAAAAGGCTGGGGACCACTGATCTAGAAGACTCAACATACATGGTGCTGATGTTTTCAGCTTCAAGCCCTGCATATATCTGCTAATAACATTAGATCTTTTTTTCCTGAAGGAGGGAAGCTAAGATGAAGATTCCCATGGTTCTTATCCATCCAGTCCTTGTAACGTAGTCATGGATGTATCTGTAATATCCCTACATTTATGTCGCTAGATATGGGTAGAAGTAGGCTTCGGGCCCAAAGCTCATACCTTTTCATAATCAAGTCATTCTCAAGTTTGGGATAACTGCAAACAAATGTGATCATTCGCCACTATAGCCACTATAGCAACCCATTACCAATCATTAGTAATCATGCACTTCCTTGTCTTTGAACTGTGGTCAGGTGGCCTAAGCCAGTTCAGTTTTTTTTCATTCAGCCTATGGGTGGTGCCCAGGGGAGGGCTGGGCCGGGGGGCAGGGTGGCAATTGCTCCCCAGGCCACCGTAACTTACAATCACTTTTACTTACACTTTTTTCTTCTTGTGGAGGAAGGAAGTAAGGGGCCATCCACCAACTAACTGCAGGCAAAGGGACCATTGGGCTGCCCCGGGGGGGCGCTGCCGGATTACACAGAGCGGGGATCTCCCGCATACAAAGTCCTACCTCTTGGACCAGCTTCTATAATAGACAGCACACTGGTGATGTTTATCATAGGAGCCAGTCCAGGAGGCGGGACTTCATGTGACAGTGGCCCTGCTATATATATATATATATATATATATATATTTGAAAATTGATCAGTCTGCATGTACTGATGGCTTATCTTATTTCTCGAGGCCCTCATTTTGCCAGGACAGCACAGATTCCTCCCAAATGACCCCTTTTTGGAAAGTAGACAGTCTGAGGCATTTAGTAAGAGGAATGGAGAGTATTTTGAAGATGTAGATTTTTGTCACAATTTTGTGAAAAATAAAGAAATTAAATAAAGTTTGTTTTTTACAGATTATTGTATAAGCAATAGTTTTAGCTGTCATGAATTGGTTAACTATTCATGAACAGCTTGCTCTTGCTTGTGATCTGTGATTGGCTAATAATATGGTATAGGTAGCCAGATACCAAGTAATTGCAGTGGGCCAATCACAGATCATAACAGTAAGCAACCTGTTCATGAATGGAAAACCATTCATGACGGGTTTACATTGTTATCATGTGATCACTACGACCAATCGTAGTGATCACATGATACGCTGTTACTGATTACCGATCTCAGGAGGGGAGTGACGCACACTCCTAACCCAGGGCAGGTGATTGTACCTGCATGTATCGTTCCTCTGTAGTACATTTACTGTGGCTGGTTGGCATCTGGTTAAGTAGTAAGTCAAGGCATGCATAACGATGTCTATTTAATCCAGTTATTTAATATTAAAATACATTTTTAAATAGAACATAAGTCTGGTTTGTTATGGCCTGCTGAAATCATGTGCACATCAACACTCAGACTGGGAGCACTATAAGCCAATAAGGCTTCATTTATTGCACAGTACTGCAAATCCAACAAATTTAGCTTGCTGATTATCTGTGATCAGTGACTTTCTGTTGCTTCACAGTCCAGTGTCTGTCTTGACAAAGTGATATTGTTTTGACTGGAATAGGGGAAAGCAAATAGCAATGCTGGTGCTTTTTTTCTCTCAATATCATTTACAAATTTCACACTGACAGCTGTGCATGCATGGATGAAGTAAAGCTGGCCATAAATTATACAATTTTCTTATGCAATTTTCTTTAGATTTACCTTCAATTATGTAGTACAAGGACCTGCCTGATTGCATACTAATTGAAAGTGTTTAGGTGTGACTTCATATTATATGGTTTTGGTAAATCTAAAGAAAAGCTGCACAAGAAAATTGTATAATGTATGGCCAGCCTTAAGCCTCGTACACACGATGCAATTGTACGACCGCGCGTCAAACTTTTTTCAAAGTTGGCTGTCCGTGGTTTTGTCTAGCGTACTGATGGTAGTCAAATTATCATTCGACAAAGCCGAACGTAGTGATGTGTTACGAGCGTATAAAGAGGAAGTTCAAGTAAATGTGAATTGTGAATTACGGATGCAGGTTTACATGACTGAACACTTCCTGGATTCTGAACATGCGTGTTTGTACTTACAAATTTTGTTGGTCAAACTTCTGTACACACGAGCTGAAAATTGGACAACACCTTGTTGGCAGACAAAAGTTTTCTAGTCTTCACATACAATTTCTGTTGGATGATAATTGAAAATTGGCTGTCGAATGGTGCGTACTAACGGTCGGATTATTGGACAACAGGCTGTCGTACGACCGTTGTTGACCGATAATTGTACGGTGTGTACGGGCCTTTACTCCAGTGAACATGCTAGATACTGAAGGATCTGATAGTGTAACAATTTACTACTAATAACCAGGGCCATCTTAATAGCATCATGGGCCCCTGGGCAAAGTAATGCAGTGCGGCCCCTACCAGCCTGCCCCAATTTACGCACCTACTTTCAAGAAAAAGTATAAATAGTTGATCGAATTAAACATATATTTATTAGTAGGTTCGATAAAATTGATTTTAAACAATTAAACAAGCCATAAGTCAAAGACTAATCAACACGAAGGGCACAGTACTGGGGAGGAGGCAGAAGGGCACAATACTGGGATCAGGAGGGCACAGCACCAGGATGCTGCACAGCCCGGGACAGCTTAGTAAAAAACGTGACTGTCCCATCAAATTTGGGACAGTTGGCAAGTATGATGTAATGCAAGATTATCAAGGGGCCCTCATGGACCTGGGGCCCCTGGGCAGTGCCAAGGGTTGCCCATGCATTAAGACAACCCTGCTAATCACAAAAAAAAATGTAGTAAAAAAGTAAGGTAAAAACCAGATGCTTTCCCCATGTAAAAAAAGTAATTATACAATTGAGTGCAGATAATTGGAATCTTTACACAATTAATGCATTTTAGGCTTTTATTAATAAACAACTAAAATGGCTAATGACATTCTACCTGTGTGGTTATACAAGGACCCGTGCCAGATTTTTTTTTGCTTCTCCAAAAGTGCACCAGAAGAATTAAAATGAAATTGTGACTGGCTACTATTGTGTTTCGATCCAATATGATAATGCAAGCCATATGTAAAAAGTGTTGTTAAACAAATTATTCTACAACAAGCAAACTGATTCCAGCTGTTATTTTTTTTTTTTAAATGCAATGAAAAAAAAAATCTGGTCGCTATGGGTAACAAAAATGCATTTCCTTTAGAACAATTTTATAAATGAGGTCTAATGAGCATTGAGCAGAATAATCACATACTTTTCCTTCAGATTAATGAGGATCAAATCTTTTATCAAAGCAGGATTGCGAGGATTTATTTTCATTTATGTAATGCGCTTTTTTCGACCAGTGCCTTGCCTAAGGAATGTTCCTTTTCTTTGACAATGAGCACCCCCTGTTTTATTTCAGAGAAAATGCATTAGCACTGCAGAACCTGAGGGCAAGGTTACTCTCAAGCCAGCCTGTGATTAATAAGCACTGGAAATAAATTACCCTAAGGGGATCGTTAGAATTATTTAAAAATGATAAATTAGAGCCAACACTGTAATCAGAGAGAATGTTAATAATATTGCACAGAAATAACGAAACCCCAGTGGCATAACTTAACCTCTTCTCTAATGTAATAGCTTGGTCAGCTGAGCACATATTTTCCATCTTGATTAATTGAGCCACTGAATGCCTTTGGAGCTGCAAGGGTTAAGACTGAATTCTTTCTCTTAAATTATGTTTTTAAAAATACTATTAAATATCACCTGTTTTATAACAGTGCATTATTATACAATGAGAACCACTTTTATGTAAAGACTTACTCTTTTACAGTGATTTTGTATAGCTTGCAGCTGTAAGATGTATATTTGCATATTATAGTGTAGCTAAAAAAAATTGTATCATGAGCTATTTCTCATGAGCCAATTATTTATTTATGAATGCGGCTTTCTGAAAGGCTTAGAATATGTCCATTATTTTCTTTTAAAGATATCATAATTGCTAATGGTTAAGTTAATTAAATATAACTTAATACACCAGATTTAGTGCTGCTGTTTACAAATACGTAATTTATTTGCTGTCATTAGTTTCCCACAAGGGGGAGCCAAAGTATCATTTTTTTTTCTTTAGCAATCCAGTACTAAAGCTAAAGTGCAGGGGAAAGTTGGATAAGGAATTATTTAATTTAGAATGTTCATTTCCTCCCTTTGTATTGTTACTGTTTGTACTTTTTGGCAAACCTTAAATGAAAAATTATTTTATGGCAGGAGTCTTAAATGCACTAAGATGGTCCAAAAATGAATCAGAGACAGAGCTAAACATAGCTTGGGTTAAAAAAATGGATATTTCTTTCTTTACAATAGAGTACTGATAATTATAATATTTATATTGTGTTTGGCTGATAGAAATGTGTGTGAGCTGAAATCGGAAGAGAGATGCAGCTGATGTCTGTATTTGTGTGTGTGTGGGGGGGGGGGGGGGCAGCAAATACATTTGTGAAGCTGGATAGATGTCCAAAAATGCCCCCAAAAAACTTTAAAAGCTTTAGCCAGGAATAACTGCTGCTCAGTTATGAATGGAGAAGTAAAATGTTTGTATGCCATTTGGGAATTTATATCAATATTTTTATCAAACTGTTGCTTGAGTTTTTGCTAAGAGGTGTCCTTGTTAAGAGGAGCTCCTCTTGGGTCATCAAGCTCTTGGCAAAAAGAGAAAGGATAAGTGTTCAGCCCAAGGCTTCACCTGAATTCATCAGAGGGGACAGTCCATCTGGCATGGGTCAGGGTGGCAGGCCAGCCTAGTTTGCCAAGAAACAAACAGAAAAGCAAAACAGGCAGCTATCTCCCAGCTTTCCATGCGACAATCTCCACTTGTGGGCTGCACATTCCAGCAGCCCTTCAGGCATAGAGATTGGGTTCAGGCAGTCTTCTCCTACTGCCACCAGTTTCCCTGAAAAAGACAGAGTGGCTCCTAGCAGGCTGTCCTGCTTCCACAACCACTACTCTGTCTTTGTGGATTGCCCTCCCCAGCCTCCGTTCCTTCTGAATGTTCTAAAACCAGGCCCAGGTCTCTTCACAATCTGGCACCCGCAGAGGCTTGGGGATGTGCATGTACTCCCTCACCAGGTCATCCTCCCACTCTCTCTGGGAGTTCTCAATGATGTCCATAATGTCAGGAGCCCACATTGGCCAGTAAGGCTTAAACGGGCAGCACTATGCAACAGGCTGTCTGTTCTACAGCATTTAGTATTCCTCAGAGACCTGTTTATCTGTTCCTGTTTACCTGTGACTCGGCTTGCCTTGACACTGCTTGATATCTGCCTGCACCGACCCCCAGCTTACCCACGACTACTCTACTGATCATCCCTTGTACTTCTGTCGCCAGCCCGTTGACAACCCAGCCTGTACCTGATGATTCTTCTGCTTCATCCTTCTGCACAACATTGCCAGCTAGTTACCGACCCAGCCTGTATCACCACTCTACCCAGCTGCACGAGCCACGTAGGACTTCGCATCTCCATCAGTGAACCAGTCCAGCCCTCGTACCATCCTGCACTCCTGAACCCCCTGTCTGCTCTACCAAGGGTTCCTGAATCAGGTGCGTAAGAGTGGTTATTCCCTGCATAAGTCAGACTTCACCACCAGGTGCGTGACACAGGGGTTCCTCTAGTTCCCACAGCAGAATCTGGTACATCTAACACCTCAGAATGGATCTCTTCCTGGACCAGAGAGCCTCCCATTTCCCATTCCTCCTCCGAGCTAGAGTGTGATGACCAATCCGCTATCTCATCCTCCAGGGACCTGAATTCTGCTTGCAGTCTGGGGGAACCACAGTCTATGGCGCTATCTCAGCCTTCCCCTACTGGCTCACCTGAGGCCACATCTCCCTCCTGCACCGGCTTCTTTCAGGTGAGGTCAGTAGAGCACATAGGCGCAGCCGGCATTTTAGGGACAGTATCTAGTTCCTGCTGGGCAGTACTTACAGTTGCCAGGTCTCCGACCAAGCTGCAGGCCAAGGCAGATCTTCAGTCTTCTTCCCCAATGTTGCTGGTTTTCGCAAGGGAGTCACCAGGCTCAGACTTGCTTGGATGATCCAAAGCCCACACCAGCCTTCTGGGACTTCCGTGGCTGTAATTGCAAAGTCTTAATTGCAGGTCGCCTGTGGTAATGTGGTCCCTGCTCATTGGATATTAGTCGGGTAAGCGGCTCGTCGCAATGCCCGCACCAGACCCAGGCACTGACCACTGCGGTCGGTATCCGGCATCCAGGACACAGGCATAGTTGCTCTGTCCCCATGATCATCCCGAGGGTGAATCACCTGCAATGCTCCAATTGGATACCAGTGTCCACTAGTGTCCCCTCCTGCAGATCAGGCAACCAGGTCAGAGCTGGATACGCATGAGCACACTCCGTCATCTTGTTCCTCTCTGCTAGCAAGGTACATTGGATTTCCTCCGGGGCATAGCTCCACCCTCAAGCTTCCAGATGGGCTGATAAGCAGTCCACTTCCAAAGTGTGTGGCTTTAACCCCTTGTTAACTGTACTGGTTTGCACACCCACTGATGCTTGCAGAACTTGTCTGGACATGCCACTCGGCACCGATTGTGCCCAAACAACTGGTAGCAGGTAGCCGCTGACTTGCACGGTGGTTGCCTCTGGCAACAATATAGTCAATGGCCCATATCTCTCTGTAATGAGCAGGATTAGGACAGTCCCTCCAGCAGGCACCCGCTGGCTTACCCCGATCTCCACGGGCAACAGTAGACATCTCCAGGCACACTTTACTGTAAATAGCAGGAGTCTGAAGCATAAAGTCACTATGTCCAGCATTAGCAGATTGCTGAACATATTTGTAATCCATAGGCGCGGTCGTCCGCTGTGGTTCCATGGGTGACAGCACATGGTAAAAGTTCACTAAATAGCAGATTTAAGCACAAGTTTCCGTCCCAGCCGTGGTTGAGGCAACTGGGTAAACAAGGCAGCAACAACTTGAGAGGCAGCTCCTGCTGGTTGCTATGGACAACGGCACTTATTTTTTTTTTAAGTGACAGTCACAAATAGACAGACCACATAAGGCCTTCCTTGGTTAAAACCCTCTGGCAATCTTTGGAACAAAGCACAGTTCCCTGGTGTGATGAAAAACTCTGGTTGCTAAGAGCAACAGCTGGTAGGTTGACCATAGGCAGATATCTCAGACAACACCCCCAAATGTAGCGCTACCCCCGCAGGAGCTGCTGGATAATATGGGTATCTCCCACCCTTCACAGCTAGGCACATGAATTTTCCATTCACCTTTGAGACAAAAATCAGTCCTTGCAGGTTTGTTTTGTATTTGTTTATTTAGGGAGATTAAACATGGATAGGGTAAGGGTTCTTATGGGGTGCCCACTTAATCAGTAGAGGAATCTTCAGGGACAAAAATATATACATCCATCATATACACTTTTCCTCTTCTAACTCCAGCACAAACTTGCTTGTAGAACTACAATTCCCAGGACTAGCTAGCACTGACAGTTCGATCCAATGCAATCTCAGTCAGATCCTTGTAAATGCCCTTTGCAGGCAGGTAGTAGTATAGCAAAAAGAGAGGTCTTTGGTGCCAGCTGTCCTATTCCTGTGGCTACTAGTACCACCTCTTCAGGCACTGCCAGCTTTGGCTGTAGCTGCCCCTTTCACAAGCCCTCCTGGCTACTTCTCTACAGTACTCCCAGATTGACTCTGCATTCATCCCTGACTGCTTGCACCCAGTCCCTTCAGGCATGTCTCTCAGTCCTCTGACTGTAACACTCGCCAGCCCTCTTGGCTGTCTTCCTCCCTGGAGATTTGCTCCACAGTGTTCTCCTACTGTCCTCTCTTTGCTCCTGTGTCTCTTGGTCAGGATCCCTCTGTGTGTCATGAGTAAGGGTCCCTTCTGAACCCAAACCCAGGTCTGAGTTAACCCCCCCAGACTGGGTGTCTACTCTCAAAGGCCCTGACAGCCTAACATTCCATCTCCATCTTCCACCCGAACTCACACTGCCCCAGCTGGGCTGACCCTGAGTATTTGAGGAGGCCTGCCCCCTGCCAACTCTTCTGTTGGGGATTGGTCAGGGCCCTCAGAACACCCCACCCAGCTCCTCTTATGCCCCTCCCAACTGCTTCTGTAACCGTCTCCAAGTTTCCAGCAAGCAGGCAGGAGTCACCAGAGAAACTGCTGCTGAGTCATCCATTGACCCTGATGAAACCCACAAGCTAGGTGGGTGAAACGCGTTGGTGTAGTGCCCCATGCACTCCCATCCATCCAACCATACCCAGGCGATCTACCATCTGATTGCCCACATCCATTCATGACTAACAGGAAGTGAAATCGCGGAAACCAAAAACAGGAAGTAAAACCGGAAGTGAGTGGCCAGTGGATGTGCGCCAGTCTGCAGTAAGGGAAACCTGAGTGACTGGCAGCATTAACATCAGTAAGAGTGACAAGTGAATGCAGGAGGAAGGCTTCCCCCCACTACAGAAGATGGTGGACAACCACACGTGAGACCTGCCCCCTCGCTGGAGAGGAGTATCGCCGGTGCCTTGTGCATCTGAGCGAGGGCCAACCCACAGACTGGTGTGACACCATTGTTGATGCGATTACAGTTTGTGCCATGAATCAATGTGAACAGCTTGGAATTGCTCCCTAACACTCAGTTACTACACTTGGATTGCCCCATCACTATTTGCACCATCCATCCTTATGCCATATATCTTGACATTGAATCCCCTTTTGGTTTTCAGCCTAGATGTTGCTGCCTTTCTATGGGTTATGTAGACAGCAGTGCTTTTGAATTGGTAGAAAACACAGAAACCTTGAACCTAGGTGCAGCGTTCATCATTGTATATGAATGCTGGTTCCCTTTCTTGCACTGTACAGTGATGACACAGGGCATATAGTGGGCCTCGATGTCCTAAAGGTAGGCACATAGCATTCAGTTGCAAGTGCCCTGTGGGTTTCTCAGGACCCCTTTAGACCCATCTGCATGTGTCCTCCTTATAAGTCTATATACTGTCAGGTCAGGATATTCCTGCTATAGATAATATCATATATTGAAGACACAGGTAGTGTTGAGCGAACCCGGACTGTAACGTTCGGGTCCGTACCGAACTTTCGGGTGTCTGGGACCTGGACCCGAACACGGACATTTCAAAAAACGTTCGGGTTCGGGTCCGGGGTTCTGGTATTTTACTCCACGTGTTGAGAAACTGCAGGGCAGCCAATCAACAAGTGTTTCACTGGTTTCCCCTTAGAAGCCATCACAGCCATGCCTACTAATGGCATGGCTGTGATTGGCCAGTGCATCATGTGACCCAGCCTCTTTATAAGCTGGAGTCACTTGATGCTGCAGTCACATGCTCTTGGGTTAGCTGTAGGGAGAGGAAGCTGACGGCGTCAGGGAGAGATTAGAGACATTTTAACAACATCTCATCCTGCATCCTGAGATAGATTACTACTGCTGTGCTGTTGCTCTGAGGACAGATAGCAGAAATTTGAGATTTCACATACCGCTGCTTTGAGTTGCAGATCAAACTCTGCATAAAACAACGATCGCTACGATCGTGCACAACGATCAGATTGTTGGAGTAATTTGAGATTTCAAATACCGCTGCTTTGAGTTGCAGATTGCAGATAAAACTGCATAAAACAACGATTGCTACGATCGTGCTCAACGATCAGATTGTTGGAGTAATTTGAGATTTCACATACTGCTGCTTTGAGTGACACATTGCAGATCAAACCCTGCCTAACACAACGATCGTTACGTTCATACACAACGATCAGATTGTGTGAGTAATTTGAGATTTCACATACTGCTGCTTTGAGCGATCTGACTGCACTAGGTAGAGGCTTCTGCTTAGAGGGACAGATTCTTGTTCAAAAACCAT
>BLSH010232229.1:1125101-1146966 GCA_018402905.1 Glandirana rugosa
ATATGGGACACAGATCTCAACTCACTTGGAGACCTTCAAGCCCAAGACGACCAGGCCGGCTTGAAGCCCTGTTTCAGGCCCAAGCCCAGGCCTGTCTTGGGCTTGCAAGCGTGCCTGGGACTTGGGGACTCACACAGCCATTCATATACTTGTTTTTTTGAATAGGCCTCAATATTTTGGGGGCTACCCCAATTCTAAACAAACAAAAAAAAAAAATACCATGTTGGCTACCTCCTTCTCCTCCTCGACCACCGCCACTTCCACCTACACTGCCATGGTCACGGCCTAGTCAACCTCTAGGCTCCTACTCCACATCCACCCCCCTTCCCATTTTTTTATTTGATTCTAATTTATTTTCCCTATCCCCATTTTTTTGTAGGGCACTTGCCCTACTCTTAACCCCATTTTACTTCCTTTTGCAGCCCTCTAGGGCTTTCCAGGACTTTGTTACAGCCCTTTTTGTGCCTAAAAGTTTGGGTCCCCATTGATTTCAAAGGGGTTCAGGGTCCGTGCGAACGTTCGGGTTCTGTCCGGACCCGAACCCGGACTTTGTCCCGAAGTTCGGCCGGACCAGCAGAACCCGAACTTCCAGAGGTTCACTCAACTCTAGACACAGGGTATATTATTTTATTTATTTATTTATTTTATTTATTTCAGGTACTTATATAGCGCTGTCAATTTACGCAGTGCTTTACATATACATTGTACATTCACATCGGTCCCTACCCTCAAGAAGCTTACAATCTAAGGTCCCTAACTCACATTCATAAATACACATACTAGGGCCAATTTAGACAGGATCCAATTAACCTACCAGCATGTCTTTGGATTGTTGGAAGAAATCCACGCAAGCACAGGGAGAACATGCAAACTCCAGGCAGGTAGTGTCGTGGTTGGGATTCGAACCAGCGACCCTTTTGCTGCTAGGCAAAAGTGATAACCACTAAAATACTGTGACGCCCATAGTGGCCTGGATGTCTTAAATAGCATTCAGTTGGAAGTGCCCTGTAGGTTTCCCAGTACCCCTCTAGACCCCCCCCCCCCTTTTTATATGTCATCTTCATCAACCTGTATATTGTTATGTATGGATGGAATTGGCGGGCCAGCATCCTGGGAGTGTGTTTTTATATGGAAAAGGTTGTCTTTTATTTGTGTCATCCATTGTATACTTTTGTGTGCATTTTTCAATAAAGCTTATCTTAGGAGTACTCCACAGTCTGTTCCCACCTCTCTCCTTGAAGGTATGGACCCCCTTTTTTGAGGATACCTTTCCTCACCCCCTGCCCTTCCAGCCTACCTGAGTCCCTCACAACCCTGTCCCAGAAAAACACACAGGCCAAGCCTGGCAATTTAACTAACCTAACAAGAATCTTATCACTTAGCACTCTGCCATGCTAGGGGGTGCTACATAAACATTAATAGGCATGTTTGTTACTGTTATTTAAAAATATTATAATTGTATGTGCCATGGCAAATGGCCCTGCCCCTTCCTGCATCTCATGATTAGTCAATAGGGATGCCAATCATACTGGCATATCAATAGTGAGGTGTAAGAAGTGATAGAGCCAAGTGTCAATTTCGTAGCTGAAGCGATTATTTGGAGTTTAAAAGGACTAGGTTTTCAGGGCTCCTGGGAAGTTCTAATCAGAGCTCATAATTGATTCTTCTAAAAAGGTGATTACATTCAGTTTAGTTAGTTCTTTTCTTGTAACTTAGATCCTTCATATGCAGTATTAATGTATTTGCTATTCTCTACTATATTCCCAACTCTAATACATTCGTTTTTATTTAGCTTTCTGTATTTACAGAAAAATAAAGTTTTACTAATCGGATTAACAGCCACTTGGCCATTATGTTTTCACATACAACACAAGTATAACATATGGCAATGTTTACCCAAATGCCACATTGAAAAATTGAATACTGCCACTGGTTCATTTGTACAAGGGGAGGTTTTCATTTATAAACTCAAGGCCTCATACACACGGGCATTTTTTGACGCCGGCGCTTTTGGGCGTTTTTTGCAGCTCTCCCTGTTATTCAATGGCCCTCTAAAAATGCCGGCGTCTTTGAGCAGTAGAGGGCGTTGGCATTAGTGAGCTGTTTCTAGAACGCAGGACCAGTGCGTTCTGAGGCTGTAGCGTTTTGGCGTTTTTTGAAGCCAATTGGCAAAACGCTCACTAGCGCTCACTAACACTGTACCGGCGTTAACCAGCATTTTTTGACGCCAACGTTTTTAGGTTGAAAAATAGCAGAGGACTGATTTTGTTTTAAAAAAAAATGCCTATTGACCCCGATGCTCACTAACGCTGATGCAAAACGCAGAAAAAAAACGCAGATTTTTTCAAAACGTCGGACCCGACGTTTTGCTTATTTTTTTTCAGACGCCCATGTGTATGAGGCCTTAAGGAAAGATGTGATGACAGACTGTCAAAAAACGATTATTTTATACCTTTTTAAAATGCAAGATGCCTGGCTGGCATATGGGCCACTCATAATTCCATACTCAAAACAAGTACAGGCGGTCCCCGGGTTACAAACAAGATAGGGACTGTAGGTTTGTTCTTAAGTTGAATTTGTTTGTAAGTCGGAACAGGTACATTTTTTAAGTGTAGCTTCAGCCAAAAATAAAAAATGTAAGCTTTTTGGATAGCATAGGGAAGAGTTAACACCCCTGTAATGTTTGTTTTGCTGTCTATGTTTCTGTTCAGAAGACTTCACCTCACTTCCTGTCCCAATACTAATTGTGGAAACAAACCTTGGTGGCAAATTATCAGTGGAGACACCTTTTTCCCATAATAACTCTTACAGGAGTGAATTTCCCTTCCTATGGGGAGATTTCCTCTCACTTCCTGTTGTCTCCCTCTGTTTGTAAGTCGGATGTTTGTAACTAGGGGACCGCCTGTATGCAGATAAGAACTTCAGAGTTTTCTCCTGTTCTGCGTACTCTTTCTATTTAAGTGACTTGAAAGTATTAAAGTCAGCAGGTCAGCCTAAAGCCTAGTACACACTAATAGTTTTTTTTAGTTCAAACCAGCAGGGCTGAATGAAAAAAAAACTGACAGCTCTGGAGGAGCCACTGTACTAACTATCCGATGTTAGTACAGCAATCTGCCCTGTTCTATTGTGGTCTGACAGGGGGGCACCCCCCCGCCAAAACACTCGGGCAGCGCTCTCAGGCATTGGCTGGGAGCCAATCGGCAGGCCTTTTTTGGTCACCCCCCTTCGTCAGACCCTTCAGTCAGACCGACGCCAGTACACACAGGCTGAATGTCATCCGGTTTATATTGAACCGGTTGATGCCACCCGACATTTGGCACGTGTCTTCTAGGCTTTAATGTTGCATCTTAGGAGAAGAAGGTAAACAGATTAGCAGACTTTGGAAAGTTTCCATAGCCCGTGTGGGAGTTGCTTACTCGTGCTTGTGAGATTATTCTGAATTCACTGACAGGTGCATTTGGCCAGCTGTTGACCTTCTTCTGACCTACATTTGACCTGCTTTAGGCTAGGGTCACACATGTCCGGTGTGAATTTCCCCTCCAATTTCACTGCAAATTTCCTAAGCAGCTGGCCAGTGATTCAGCTGTGATTTTAGATGCGGTTCAGATGCAAATTTTTGGAGCTGCGGCCACCGGCATCTTTAACATTAGCTGGTTGTTAAGGAGTGGGCTGGGAAGCCAGCAGCCACGTCCTTAACAATGGATGACTCAACAGCCGAATGTAAAAAAAAACATTGCCAGTGTTATCTCAGATTACTGATACCCATCAGATCGTGTAACAGAATTGACATTCCGACCAAGAAATACTTACTGCGCATGCTCTATTGTGTTCCAGCATGCGTTCCATGGCGCTATGCTTTCCAAACACTTCATGATCTGATGGGTAGCGGTGATCTACACCCAGCTACGTCCTGAATTTCAGAGTAATTTTAGCAATAAAGTGAGCCTATATACAGTATCTAACAAAAGTTAGTACACCCCTCACATTTTTGTAAATATTTTATTATATCTTTTCATGTGACAACACTGAAGAAATGACACCCCTAAGTGAAAATGTCCAAATTGGGCCCAAAGTGTCAATATACTGCATGGCCACCATTATTTTCCATCACCGCCTTAACCCTCTTGGGCATGGAGTTCGCCAGAGCTTCACAGGTTGCCACTGGAGTTCTCTTCCACTCCTCCATGATGATAACTCGGAGCTGGTGGATGTTAGAGACCTTGCGCTCCCCCACCTTCCATTTGAGGATGCTTCACAGATGGTCAACAGGATTTAGGTCTGGAGACATGCTTGGCCAGTCCACCACCTTTACCTTCAGCTTCTTTAGCAAGGCAGTGGTCATCTTGGAGGTGTGTTTGGGGTCGTTATCATGTTGGAATACTTCCCTGCAGCCCAGTCTCCGAAGGGAGGGGATCATGCTTCAGTATGTCACAGTACATGTTGGCATTCATGGTTCCCTCAATGAACTGTAGCTCCCCAGTGCTGGCAGCACTCATGCTGCCCCAGACCATGACACTCCCACCACAATGCTTGACTGTAGGCAAGACACACTTGTCTTTCTATTCCTCACCTGGTTGCCATCACACACACTTTACTTTATCTGAACCAAATAAGTTTATCTTGGTCTCATCAGACCACAGGACATGGTTCCAGTAATCCATGTCCTTAGTCTGATTGTCTTCAGCAAACTGCTTGCGGGCATTGTACCCCTACTCATTCACCAAAAAAAAAAAACACCAAATAGAATTGAAAACACATACACAGTTTTTGACAATTTCTTTATTAAAATTGAAAAATGAATTGAATTGAATTTTGACGTGGGGTTTCCTTTAAAGTGGAAGTAAACCTTTTTTTGTTATCTTGTACCTACAGGTAAGCCTATCATAAGACTTACCTGTAGGTACAGTGAATATCTCCTAAACCTGTATGGTTTAGGAGATAGTCACATTGCATGCATGCAGCCATTGTCATCACCGGCCCATGCGCTCTGAAGGGATGGCATACCCGTGCCATCCCTTCAGAGCTCCGTGCCATGGTCCGTGACTCCCGCGTGCATGCATGAGATGGCAAACCTGGAAGGAAGACCGGGAGAAGATGGAAGTGCTTTCAGCAGTGACAGCGTGCTACTGGAGGGCTTTGTTCTAAGATAAGTATTTCATAATGTGCTAGTATGCGATGCATACCATCACAGTATTCCACTGTCTTATAAGGTTAAAAAAAAGCGGTTTCCTACCACTTTAAAATCCATACCAGACTGTAAAGGACATGGTATGGACTGGGGTTTGACCCTCACACTGTTTTTTTTCTTCGGCTCAAATTAGTGTTCAAAACTGATCCGATGTGCGATTCAGATGCGTTCCCATAGATGGCAATAGCCTGGAATTTGCATCTGAACTGCACTGCAGTGCTAAAAAAATGCACAGGACTCTTAAGTTCACAGTGAATTCACACTGCTACTGCACCACACATACACTATATTACCAAAAATATTGTGACACCTGCCTTTACACACACATGAACTTTAATGGCATCCCAGACTTAGTCTGTAGGATTCAATATTGAGTTGGCCCACCCTTTGCAGCTATAACAGCTTCAACTCCTCAGGGAAGGCTGTCCACAAGGTTTAGGAGTGTGTCTATGGGAATCTTTGACCATTCTTCTAGAAGCGCATTTGTGAGGTTAGGCACTGATGTTGGAGAGAAGGCCTGGCTCACAGTCTCCACTCAAATTCATTCCAAAGATGTTCTATCGGGTTAAGGTCAGGACTCTGTGTAGGCCAGTCAAGTTCCTCCACCCCAAACGCTCATCCATGTCTTTATGTGTCTTTTTGTGCATTGGTCCAAATCGGGGGGGGGGGGGGAATTATGGGTGTTGGGTTGGTTTTCAGGGGTTAGGCTTGGCCCCTTAGTTCCAGTGAAGGGAACTCTTAAGGCGTCAGCCTACCAAGATTTTTTTTGGACAATTTTATGCTCCCAACTTTGCTGGAACAGTTTGGGGTTGGCCCTTCCTGTTCCAACATTACTGCACACCAGTGCAAAAAGCTATTTGAGTGGAAACTGCGAGCCAGGCCTTCTTGTCCAACATTAGTGCCTGACCACACAAATGTGCTTCTGGAAGAATGGTCAAAAATTCCCATAGACACACTCCTAAACCTTGTGGACAGCTTTTCCAGAAGAGTAGAAGCTGTTATAGCTGCAAAGAGTGGTCCAACTCAATATTAAACCCTGTTGACTAACACTGGAATGCCATTAAAGTTCATGAGTGTGTAAAGGTAGGCATCCCAGTACTTTTGGTAATATAGTGTATTGGAACCTTCTCCATAGAAAGTTGGTTAAATTCACATGTCATGCAAACCGGATGTGGTTCAAAATGCATCCAATTCGCATATATGTGAACGGAGCCTTAAATGGGATTTATACACCCGTGGACATGTATGGGAATGCAAAGCATATTTCATGAGAAAAAATCCAGTCAACCCAGGCCCTAAATTTGATTACATTTACCAGATACAAGACAGGGTGGATAGGCCAACACATATAAAATGTAGGCAGATATATAATTTTAAGTTAGAGCCGAACTCCGGGAAAAAACTTTTTTACATGCTCTTTTTGCTAATTTCCTACCTTGACTGAATATGCCATTCATCTTCTTAGCTCAGTAGCTTCCTCGCAATAGCCAGGTAACTTTCACATAAAACTGTTACTTGCCTGGGATTTCCTGGTTGTAAGACCGGTGACTACTATTCTTCTATTCCCTCAGCCACCGGTCTTGGGACTTCCCAGTTGTAGTCCTATCTACAGGAGGCAGGGATGTATTAGTGGGAGGACGGGACTCCAAGGTCCCGGTCTGTACCGCCCATGGACGCAGTACAGACCTTGTCCAAGAAATGACAGCCCCCCCTGAGCTGCTCAAATAGGCTGCATCTGTGTGTAACCTGCTGCCTGTGAAACACTTTCACGGGCAGCAGATAGGGATTGTGAGAGCCGCTCAGTGTATAGGAAACTGTCAGATAATATAACTACTTGTAGTGAGAAAATCAGTTGTCAACAGTTGAAGTCTTTGTAGACGAAAAGCATCGGGTTTGATGAGTTCTTTTCATGCCATTCCGCCTTTTTTTGAATTTTATGCTTTTGTAATCACAGAGGAGATTTTTTGTTCAATGCAATTTACATTGGAACCTATGTAAAGCCTTTATATCTTAAATAAACCTGTAACCATGCGGTTCCTGTTGGCTTTCTGTTGTTTCTTATGGATGCTGCTAATCATAAACCTACCAAACGGTTTTACCACGAAAGGAGGCTTTTTTCTATCTTGGGCATCACCATCTTGATCCACTTTTCCACTTACCAGGTCAAGGTTGTCTGAAGCGGCTCAGTTGTATCATTCGCTATCCAGAGCTTTGTTATCACATGCCTGTTTGATGTCATCATCTGGTAAGTGTATGTAACCCTCTCCCCTGGGTGGTGGATGTGCACACGGCGGTGACTGCTTTAGTTCTACATTTTTGGATTTCCTTCAATCATCATATATGCACTGATTAATGTTTTAAATTGCCAAGGGGACTGTATAACCTACCTTGTTTCACCATTTGCACGGTGCACTTTATTTTCAGAGACATTATCGGTTATTTGGTGGTGTTAGAGTTTTTGTATAGAGTGTTTGTATACGCTAATCACATTGCATTTATGTATCATGATATGTTGATATTCTAATATTCAACACTTGATTTTTAGCGCTGCACTGCTTATATTTTATAAAACTCTAAGGCTATTTTCACACTGGGGTGGGGGAGGTAAAGCGCTGCTGGTCTCAGCTGCGCTTTTCCGCTGTTATAGCGTCACTATGGCATCGCTATGCAGTCGGCAGCGCGGCGCTTTTAACCCCCCCACAAGGGGTTAAAAGTGCCGGCGCTCCACGCTTCCGAGGCGATGTGCAGCCGCTTTGGAAGAGCTGTCCATTGATTTCAATGGAGGGGCGGTTTGTGAGCAGTGTATACAACACTCCACACACCACCCCAAAAATGCGGCTTGCAGGACTTTTCCTAACGTCCTACAAGCATACCGCCCCAGTGTGAAAGCACTCAGGCTTTCACACTGGGGTGAATTGGGATATGTTTTTCAGGCGCTTTACAAGTGCTATTTTGAGCGCAAAAGTGCCTGAAAAACGGCTCAGTGTGAAAGTGGCCTAACGCTTCTAAATGCTCCTAAATGCTCCAAAAACACTACTACAAAAAGCTATTACCAGAGTTTTTTTGGCCAGCGTTTTTTTCCAGCGTTTTTTAGCTTAAAAAAATGCAAGTGTGCATGGAGCCTAAATTGCTAATTTCATTCTGCAATTTGTCTCGTTTATCTTGAACACAAAATAATGATTTTTTTCTACAATGTATGACAATTATTTACAGACAAAATTAAGGCATTTCTTACATTTTGTGTATTTTTTAATGCTTAAGATACAAATGACCTGTAAGGTAAAGGAATAAAAAAGCAAATATTGTATGAACAGTTATAATTAAAAAAAAAACAAAAAAAACAACAAAAAAGGACTATGACTAGTAAGGGTAACAAGGGGTTAATAAAAGGTTTATAGCAAAGACTAAACTTTTTATTGCAGAGTATTTTCAGCTACTACTGTGTAAAACAAAAGAGATATATTGCATTTGGTTGCTCAACTAGCTGCACTTTATCAGTATTTGTTTTACATTTTAGCAAGCACTGATGACAGACAGTTTTTTTGACACTCTGAATTGCAGTAGCTGCTAATAGTGGCTGCCAAATTCACAGCAGGCTCTAGAAGCTACAAACATGAGCTAAGCAGGAAGGTATTCTAAAACATACAATATTCAGAGTCCTTAACTTGTTAATTAAAGTAGACATTCCAATTAGGTTCAACGGCAAGGACATCCATCTTGTCTGCAAAAAATAAAATTAAAAAAAAATGTATTAACATTGTAAGAATATTGTTTTCAATGTATCAAAGAATTGAAATGTGCAAAATAGTTGTATAGTTATTGAGTAAATATGCAGAACAACCACTGCTTTAGCCAGTGAAAAGAGATGGCATTTGCCTCGATTTATTATGAACCCAGAAAAGGTGTCAATGCTCTACTTTGGGGTCAGAAGCTAATATCAGGACTGACTAAGATCTGCTAATGTCTCAATTTCATATAAACAGATATAATCTTCTGAGAAGTTAATGACATACAATGTTTTGGAGATGCTCAAATTGGTAAAGTTGGAGGCTCTATTGCCAGTGAAGAGTAAAGGCAACAGGGACAACAATAGAGGATGCCTCCATGAATCAAATTAAATATAATTATTTAGCCAGGTCCTGGCCAAGCGGGTTGTGCATACTAGTGGGACCCAAGACCAGAACTTATAATAAAGCTGGGGTTGTTATGAGGGAATTGTACATTTGTAAAAAGTGTACAGATATTGAACCTTGTGTGTCTCCGTGGCACTGGCATAAACATGGTGTACATCAGTGGCGTAGCTAGAACCTTCAGGGCCCCAATGCAAGAAACCATGAAGGGCCCCCCTGCCCCACAACCTTGCCTCTGAGCCCAGTGGTGGAACTCGGCACGGTCCCAATTATGACCTTTGTGACCCCTGTCGTTTTTTATTTTAGTTATTTTATTTATTATTTTTCTTTACAATATTATTTTTTAGGAGCCTAAACAGACCTTTTATGTTCCACCTTTGAGTTAGAGAAGGAGACTGTGGACACAGCCCTCAATCCTCTGCAGCCTCAGCTACACAGAATAAATGGACAGGAATAGCTCTGTAAATACATTCCTGTCCATTCATAAAGAGTAGCAAAGTAAATACAGTTTACTATGCCACAGTTATAATTGGACAGAGTCGGCAATCTGTATGGATCACTGACTCTCCATTCAGAAAAAGACACATTTACCGGCCCCTTCCACGCTCTACATCTTGACAGATCCCCCGCAGCAGCCGGCGAGAGAGGGGACAGGGGAAGCCGGCAGAGCTGCAGAGGACGAGGGGGGTCCAGGGAAGAGCACAGGGAGGCCGCACATAGGGGCCAGTGGAAAAGCTGGATAGGAGGAGGGACTGATACTGCTAGACCCCCCCCTGTCCTCCAGTCACCCCACACTGATACTACTGTACCCCCCCTGGCCTCCAGCCACCTTGCTGATACTGTTGTTTCCTTCCCCACCATCTTCAGTGACCCCCACACTGGTACTGCTGGACCCCCCATCCTCCAGCCAAACTAATGCTAGACCCCTCTCTGTCTTCCAGCCACCCAATACTGGTACTGCCACCCCCCCCAGCATCCAGTGACCCCCACTGGTACACCCCCAAATCCCCAAGTGGGGGATGGGGGTCCTGTCTCCAGGGCAGATGGGCTCCCTGTCCCCAGGGGAGATGGGGTCCCTGTCACTAAGTGAGATGGGGTCCCCAGGGCTGATGGGAACCCCCTTCCCCTGAGCAGATGGGTACCCTGTTCCCAGGACAGATGGGGTTCCTGCCCTCAGGGCAGATGGGCTCCCTATCCTCAGGGCACATGGGGGTCCCTGTCCCCAGGGCAAATGGGGCCCTGCTGTCCCTAGGTCAGATGATCTCCCTGTCCCCAGGGCAGATGGGCTCCCTGTCCCCAAGGCAGATGGGCTCCATGTCCCCAGGGCAGATGGGGGCCCTGTCCCCAGGGTAGATGGGTTCCATGTCCCAAGGGCAGATGGGCTCCCTGTCCCCAGGGCAGATGGGACCCTATCTCCAGGGCAGATGGAATGGGGTATGGATCATTCCCCAGGGCAGATGGGCTCCCTGTCTCCAGGGCAGATGGGGGCCCTGTCCCCAGGGCAGATGGGCTCCCTGACCCCAGGGCAGATGAGGGCCATGTCCCCAGGGCAGATGGCGGCCCCGTCTCCAGGACAGATGGAGGGGGTTATGAGTCATTTGACTCACCGTGACTAAGCTACAGGGTCAGGTTGTCCCCAGGGCAGATGGGGTCCCTGTCCCCAGGGGAAATGGGGTCCCTGTCACTAAGCGAGATGGGGTCCCTGTCCCCTGGGCTGATGGGAACCCCCTTCCCCATGGCAGATAGGAGACCTGTTCCCAGGACAGATGGAGTTCCTCTCCTCAGGGCAGATAGGCTCCCTATCCTCAGGGCAGATGGGGGTCCTTGTCCCCAGGGCAGATGAGGGCCCTGTCCCCAGGGCAGATGGAGTGGGGTATGAGTCATTTCACTTACCGTGACTAAGCTACAGGGTCAGGTTGAGGGAGCGCAGGCACTAATAGGATGCATACTGTGCTGCAGCCGGCCGCCCTCCAAGCATGTGTCCATGACAGGTCTGATCAACATGGGAGGCCACATCACTCTCCGAGGTAGATCTGTGTATGAGAGGAGAGGAGGGGGCAGGACAGAGAGACAGGCTAGCAGCATCCTCTGGGAAGCCAGCTCTCATAGGGCTGCACGATGCCTCTGTGTGCTGAATGTTTAGGAGAAGCATGTGCCGGAGGGCTCTCCCTGGGCTCTGTTGCAAAGGAATGGATGGAGTGACTTGTGGAGGGGGTGGGACTCTGGCTGGATGGACACTGGGCCGAACAGCGCTGTATGGGGAAGGAGAGAGGGACCAGAGGAGCCGGCCGAAGAGACACGGGTGTGTACCTGATCCCACTTCCTCAATTCTCGCCTTGTCCCAGGAGGCTGCAGCACCAGCCTTGCTGCACTGCTGTGCCTCAGCACATACTCAGTGGGGGGAATGGTTATGAGACAGATATCAGGATTACAGAGATGGCTCTCAAATCCAATATTACGGTGCCAGAGAGTAGAAGCTGACTGAAGAATTGACTGTGGTGATGACAGTGCTGGACTGCATGTGCTAGTAAGTACAGTAATTGCGTCTTAAAAGTTAGCAGCTACAGTACTTGACGCTGCTTTCTCATAGAATGATAACAGGTTGATCTAACAAAAACAATCTTTCATAAATCCATGCTGGTTGTCACTTATGGTACCTTTATCATAGACAAATTTCTAAATAGAGTCCCTTACCATTCCCTTAAATAACTTACATACTATTGATGGTAGGCTGATTGGTCAGTAGTTTCCTGGTATATATCTCAATCCTTTTTTGTAAATTGGTTCCACATTTGCTGTATGTCAGTCAGCTGGTATTGTTCTAGTTGATAAGGTATATAATTAGAAATAGTGGCTTGGCTATAACTGAGCTAAGTTCCCTATGGACTTGCAGGTATAAGCCATCTTGACCTGGTGATTTGTTCACATTACATTTCTCTAGTTTCTTTTGTACCTGGTTTTCTGTGAGCCACAGGGGTACCTTTGATGAAACATCTTTAGTATTACTGTTATGACTATCAAACCTGTCTTTTTTTCTGTAAAAACCAAAGAGAAAAATGATTTAATACATTTACCTTTTCTCTGTCATTTGTGACCAATGTATTGTGTTTATCTAGACATGGGGGCTATCTGTTTTCTCATAACCTTTTTACTATTGAAATATTAAAAATAAAACATTTTTGGATTTGTTTTACTTGCTGTAGCAATGTGTGCTTCCTATTCTGTTTTAGCCAATTTCATGTTGTAATCTTTGTAAATGTGGAATGTTGAGGGTGTCCCTTCTACTGTACTTTGTACTTTTTAAAGGCCTGTTTTTCTCATGTATTTCTTTTAACTACAACTTAGCCATATAGGTTTTCATTTTGTTATTTTACATTTGCTATCCAATGGAAAATAATGAGTAATGTACTTGTTTAAATCTGACCTCCACCTTTACTGTCACTTTACCTAGTTTGTTTGGACCAAGCTATCCTAAACAAAATATTTTCTACACTAACAGGTTTGCTCACTGTATAAATTATATTTAGTCTCAGCTACCTACAGTATACAGTAACAGACAAAAAGCAGCGCCAATCTGAGTGTAGCATTAGGTAAAAGCAGTAACACTTTATTATAGGTTGCACTCACAGGAAGGTGGATAGAGATAAGCATGTAAGTTTAGCCATGTCATGTAGGTACATCCAGGCTGGGAGCTGGGGTCTGCAGGTGTCGTCATGCTGCTGACAGCGCCGGTGGCTTCTGGGGCTCCGGGGTAGTGGACAACAGGGTAGCATCATGGCCATGCCCCCTGTGTGATTTTCCATCCCCATGTGGGATTTTCCATCACCCTGGTGAGTGCACCCTGTGAGTAAAACCTATAATAAAGTGTTACTGCTTTTACCTAGTGCTACACTCATATTGGCGCTGCTTTTTGTCTGTTACTTCTACTTCCACAGCGCTGCTTCTTACTCCGACCAGATGGCTGCCTGTCTACCATCATCCTTCACCAAGAACTCCCCCTCCGTGTATTTTACTGACACCTATCCATCCAGCTAGCAGCTTAGCGTTCGCTACCTGCACATATTACCTACAGTGCGGTGTTCCCGCAGGGGGACAGGAACTTTCCTTCCCTCACTCGGAAAACAAAATTGAGTCAGGCTGAGTGCTGCTAAGCTCATAGGCAGCTGTGTATTCTGTGAACACATACAAAGATTCCTCTAATTGGCAGAACAGGAGAGGAAGGTGGATGTCATGATCTCTGACTCCACCAATCAGAGGAAGCTTTGTATTTATACAGAGAATAAAAAGCTGCCTATGAAGGCAGCACACAGCCCAACTCAACTCAACATAACTTTTATTCTGGGTGTGGGAAGGGAAGTGTAGAAAATAATTTGTTTGGGCCAACTTGGCCCACGCAAATTGGTTGAACTGACAGTAAAGGTGGAGATAAGTGTTAATTAATCCTTAAAACACTACCACTGGCATTGTGTGCTCTTTGTTGCAAATATTTGGTTCCATTAAATTGTCTTGCATGAAATTGACCTTCTCATGAAAGATATCATCTCCCAAACTCCCTTTTAGATTGCTTTTCACATACATGCATACTCTTCCAACTCTTTGCCATTCTATCCATCTGAAATAGAGTTTACCCCTTGATATTAACAGCCCAGCCATGTGAGCTGTCCAACCAGGTTTCCGATATTCCCACAGGTTAAAGTGCTTCTTGAATAACAGAAGTTATAGGTCATCAATTTTGTTTGCAAGGCTTCTTGAATTCAGAGAGAGTTCCAGATGACGGTAGAGGCTCTGGAGAAGTGCTAGAGGTGAGCATAGGAGGGATTATGAGGAAGCTGGAGAGCAGGATGTCTTGGGAGGAGTTAAGAGGATAAATTGAGTGATAATTTATGATGGGGTTGGTAATGTAGCTTGAGGCAGAGTTGTGAATGGGAGGAGTGAAGAGAATGGTTTGGGTGATATTTTGAGATGAGTTTGGTTATGTATGTAGTTAGTATTTTGAATTTTATTAATTGGGAGAGTAGAAGCCAGTGGAGGGATTAGCAGAGAGGGGTGGCAGACACAATGCAGTTAATAAGGTGTATGAGTTTGGTAGCAGTATTCATGATAGATGGAAGAGGAAGCAGGCCAATGAGAAGGGAGCTGCAATAGTCAAGGCAAGAGATAACAAGGGAGGGAATTAATAGCTTGGGTTGTCATTGGTTAGGAAGGGACACATACTGGAAAGGATACAGAGGTGAAGGCAGTAAGATTTTTGACAGTGATTGTATTTGGGGTTGAAAGGACAGGTCAGAGTCCAGTATTACACCTAGCACTCTGGCATGAGATGTGGGACAGCTATTTTTTTTATCTCATTAGAAAATTCAGAGGAGAGTGCATTGGTGAGAGGAAATATTATGAGTTTAGTTTTGGAAAGACTGATTGGTATGACATACATAGTGATACGCCAGTGAGTAAATTACTGATGCACAGGTAGGCTGAAGGGGTGAGCCGAGAAGTAGAGAGATAGATTTTGGTGTTATTAGCATATAAATAGTATTGGAAGCCATGGAAGGCTTGGATAGAGAATAGAGAGGGGTCAGAAGACAGCCCCCTTTGAGAAGCCTAGGGAAAAGGAGGACATAGAGTTGCAGGTGACATTGAAGGATTGACATTTAAATAGGTAGGGTTTGAACAAGGAAAGGGCATCGTCTTGCAGGCCAAGGGAGTGGAGTTTTTTTTTTTTTTTTTAGGTGTGGATGATCAACTGTATAAAAAGCAGCAGAAAAGTCTAAGAGTGTGAGTATAGTGTAGTGGTCAATAATTTTAGCCCCACTCTGTGCAGTGTTACAGGTGAAAGCCAGACTATAAGAAACTGAGAAGGTGAAACGTGAGATAGCAGCTCATACAGCTATAAAGAAGGCATTTGTAGATGAGGTAATATAATTTAGGTGGACAGATTTTTACAGGGTGAAGTCTTGCAGGTATTTAGTTTTAAACCACACTTACTCATAAACATGGCAATGTCTTTTGAGACTTTGGGTGTTGTCTGTTTGCCAAGATTGCTGCAGTTAGAGCCTAGTTCTTTGTGTAGTGGGTGGAGGGAGAACGTGTATGTCCAGGGAGTATGAGAACGAGCTGTTCCAGACAAAACTGGCCAGGACAGTGGTTAGATTTTTTCATACAGGTAGTCAGTAGCAGAATAGAGAACACAAGGGTTAAAGTGGTGAAGGTTTCCATGGGTAACTGCTGGTTGGAGGGATAGAATGTTAAAGACCTGAGTGGGTAGGAGTGGGTAGGAACGTGTGCCCATTGTTTTAGGTCAAAAGATGATTTTAGGTTGAGATCTTTAGAGACAGTTGAATTGTTACCATAAACAGTAACCAAGAATGTCAGTGGGTATTTTACAGGGGAGAAAATAGGGTAGCCAAGGAAGCATGACACTGGTCCAGGAGAATGTCACAGAAACTGGAGAAAAATGATGAATACAGTGTGCTTCAAAAGAGGAAAGGGACAAAGAGGAAGAACTTGGAAATTGCATTGTAATTATAGAAGAATTCCACCTCCACCTCCCTTATATTTATGAAGTCTGGGTGAGTGAGTCTAGTAAAGGCCACCATGGGAGATGCCATCTGGAAAAGCAGATTCAGATTCCTGGAGCCAGGTTTTAGTAACAACAAGTAGCTTAAATGGACAATTTATAGATTGTATTGCTTGCATGAAAAAGAAAAATGTGTGCATTTTTCACTAAAAATACAGAATCATTATATTCTATAGACCCTTTGCTTTCATAAACAATCTTGCTTTGGGTAGCATATTAAGGTCCTGTTCAAACAGGACATGCATTATCATACGCCTGCTGCAGATGGCCATCTTTACCCTCACAGGAATACACAGGGGTTTTCCATGCATCCCCATGCAGGCAATCCAATTGATGTCAATTTGGACGCAGCAGCTGCACAGGTACAGCTGCTGCTCCCAATGTGACATTTATGCAGGTGCATGGCCCTGAATGCAATGCAGCCACTGCATCCCAACTGACAGCAATGGGACTGCTTGCATGGGAATTCATGGAACCTGTGCATCTTCATGCAGGTAAACTAGGGTTGCCACCTGTCCAGGATTCAACCGGACAGTTCAGGTTTTAAATCATGTGTCCGGCTTTTAGTCCACCTGGAACCTGGACACATTATTCAGACAGGAATGTGGCTTGGAGCAGTGTCTGACAGGAGGGTGAGGTGGCACTATGCGCGTCACATAACTATTCTCTTTGGAGTGACCAAAGATGTCCTAAGTGTGTTATCCTATAGTATACACTAAAAAAATATACATATTTTGCTGTGTGCCGCTAAAGTGTTCGGATTTGGCTTAAAGAAAAAGTGGCAACCCTATGGTAAACCTAGCCCTCCACGGGCATATAGTTAGGTACACCCTGTGTGAATGAGGCCTTAATGTGCCTCCAAAACAAGATGCTATCTAAAAATCAAAGGGCCTATAGAATATACTGTAAAGATTGTGAACATGTAGGGCAGTGGTTCTCAACTCCTGTCCTCAGGACCCACCAACAGGCCAGATTTTAAATATTACCTTGGGGAGATGCAGACTAGATTACTGCAATCACTGAGCAGCAACTGATATCACTTGTGATGTATTTGAGTTATCCTGCAAACCTGGCCTGTTAGTGGGTCCCGAGGACAGGAGTTGAGAACCACTGATGTAGGGAAATGGTAAAGTTGGACTCCCAGCAAAAAGGATAAAGGAACCTGCAAAGAGAAAATACATAGATTGCCATTACTGAACTCCCTATTTAAAATACTTGTTGCCTGGCTGTTATGTTGATCTAAAGCTTCAATACTAACAGTATGACAATAGATAACCCAAAACAAATTTGCAGAATATACATTTTGACTTCACCCTAACTTTACTGGCTGCATGCTTTTTCCTGGTTGGTGATTCAGAAAAAAGAAAGCCAGACAAGTAACATTTTCAGAAAGAGATGAGCAATAACTTCCTACATACAGTACATCTCTCAGCACAGGTTTCCTTTATGTTGGAAAATGGCACTGTATTACCTATAGTTAACCACTAGAGAGCAGCACATAATAACATTTAGAATGGTTTAGGAAGCAGCTAAGCAAAGTTCTATAGCAGCAATGGATTACGTTTCAGCATGTAGGCTCTTGCCAAACACAAGGTCAAGATTGTACACAAATCTTCTACAGAGACTTCATAAATCATTGGTCATTCAAGAAACTGTGACGAGTCATCAAACCTTTAAAAATTGGTGTCATCCAAAAGGTCTTCAATGAACAACTGCAGCTCTATTTGAAGTTATATTGTCATAAACTATTTAACAGAAGGGGAGCCAAGCTCATTTGTTATCAACTATATATATATATATATGTACACTGCTCTTGTTGTGATTTATAGTAAAACAGTGCTTGAATGTATGTTGCATCATGCAAGTAAAAACCCCAAATGATTTGTCTGTATGCTCACTGATGCATTAATATTTTTTGTAGCAGACATATTTTAAATATTCTGCATCAAACAGCTCTTTGCATAGCTATTATCCATAATTCATTCTGTCTGCACTATGCCACGTTACTTCTGTCATCACCTTTGCAAATACTTCCATCTTCCTAGGATTCACTTCCTGCTGTTATCTAGACAGCTCTTGAATGATGTGAACAATCTTAGAGATGTATAGTCAGCTAAATGCACATCCTCTGACAAATACGAATATAGTATTTTATAGCAACTTATGCAATTCTGTTCACAAATATACATTTAGTTCTTTTACTAGTTTTGTGTCTTTATTTTCTGTATTCAACACGTATTATTTGGTGCATTACAGAATATACTGTTACACCATGGGCTACACCTTTCCTCTAATGGGGCCTACCTAGCTCAGTTTTATAAAAATGATTTTGACAGGGTCAAATTAGAATTAGTAGTTTACAGAAGATATCTTAAAGGATAGTAACATTGTTTGATGTAGTATATCAATACAATTCACAGGACATAACAAGGATGCATAATTTCATAACCTGCTGAAAAAAGAGACAAATGCACTAACAACTGATTACATTTTTGTTCTTGGCTTTAGATATATTTTAGATATTAAAACTGCATATAAATACAGTATATACATGATGTTTATTTAAAGAAGAATCCCAGGTGTGGATATTTGTACATGGAATATTGGTCTAGCTTGGATCAATGTAACTATGCATATACTAAACTTGTGGGATCTCTGTAGAAGCTAATATTCACTGTAGGCACCACTATTATAGTGATCTCTACCAGCTTCCAGTTTTCATGCCAAGCAGCTGTCCTGCTTACTGAATGCAGTAGGTAGGCTGTTTAGCATGGGAGCCATTCAGAGATCACTTTGCATTCTTCCTCAATGAATGCAACGCGTTCTGTGATTGGATGAGGTGGAGAGGTGGGGTGGTGATGTTGCACTCTCTGCCTCGTCCAATCAGAGAATGCTTTGCAATCATTAGGAAAAAGCAAAGCATTCTCTGAATGGCACTCATGCCCAGAGGCCTACATCTTGCATGCAGTAAGCAGCAGGGCAGCTTCTTGTAATGGGATCTGAAAGCTAGTAGAACAGTGCTTGGACGTATGTTGTATCATGCAAGAAAAAAAACAAAAGCATTGTCTGTATGGCTATGCTCAATGATGCATTATTATTTTATGTAGCAGACATGTGTTGTATATTCTTCTATAGCAGTGGTCCCCAAACTGTGGCCCCGGGGGCCAAATGCGGCCCCCTGCTTGCTTTTATCCACCTCTGGGGCACTATTTCATTCACTGACACCAAAGAAGGGGTGCAATTCCTTCCAATGACACCAGCAATGTGGCACTATTCCTACCCATGACACCAGCAATGGGGCACAGTTCCTCCAAATTACATTAATGATGGAGCACAATTACTACAATGACAGCAACAAGGGGGCACAGTTCCTACCAATGACACCAACAATGATGCACAGTTCCTTCAAATGACGCCAACAAAGGAACCCAATGACAACAATGATGAGGCACAATTCCTCCCAATGATGAGGCACAATTCTTACTAATGACACCAATGACACCAATGATGGGGCCCAGTGACAACAGTGATGGGGCACAATTATCCCCAATAACACAAAGTCCTCTCAATGACTCTTAACTCCCACCGATGAACATTTTCTAATCCCGATGGCCACTGTCCGGCCCCCTGAAGTCTGCAGGACAGTAAACTGGCCCTTTGTTTAGAAAGTCTGGAGACCCCTGTTCTAGAGTGATCCCAAAGTTATGGTATATGCATAGTTACATTGGTCCACATTGGACTAATATAGCTATGTAAAAAACTCTATACCTGAAATTTGTCTTTAATTCTTCTCCTAATATGCTCTAAGCGGATGCTTCAAAAAAGGGGAAGGGATCAGAGGTGAACTTATAGCAATGGATTTGTTCACTCATAAGTGACATTCCCCTAGATAGTTAAAATACTCACTGCCACTTAAATGTCCCAGATACTTTAGCAGCAAGCTTTTGACACCCAAGACAGCAGCAACAATGATTTCCTATGATCATCACCTCCAGCTAGTGAGCATAATGTGATTTTTTTTTTTTTCTGAAAACACCTCAGTCAGAAAAAATACTGCAAGTCCCAAAAATAGTATATGTTTTCTAGACAGCGAGGTAGGAGAAAAAATAAAATTATTATAAATATAAGCAAGAAGAGTAAAGCAAACCTGTAGTTTGGTTATTCAAGATCAAGTTGAAGGCTTGATGCATAGTGCTTGTGATTACCTATCATTCTCCATCTCCTGACTGGCCAACTGGGACCCCTAAAAATTGCTGTGTAAGTTGTAGATCAGCTCTGGTTCAAAGCTCACACAGCATCTAGGACCTCACCATGTGAAATTGCTTGGACACTTGACAGCACAGGGTTTAGGGAGGTAAGCGTTGCTAGTAAGTGCAACTAGAGTTTCGGCCAGCAAACCTATTACTTTGTCCTGCATTGGCAAAGCAAAAGCTCACTCTCAAGTAGAATGGCAGCCATATATATTTCTTGTTTTGGATAGAATTGAAGAGGGCTATTATCTTTTTTGATTGCTGTATGTGTCTTTGTTGGGAATACTTTTACACCCTGTCCCCCTTTACAAGAAGTAAAAAAAATCCAGTAAGATGGAACAAAGATTGCATTTCAACCTGACAGAAAGTGCTTTAACTGTTGTCTCTATCCCCAACTCCCTAGCTGGAGAAATTCCCCTTAATTCCTGTCTTTTTCACAGAACAGAATGGGGTTGATTTACTAAAACTGGAGAGTGCAACATCTGGTGCAGCCATGCATGGTAGCCAGTCAGCTTCTAACTTCAGCTTGTTCAGTTAGGCTTTGGTAGAAAAAATTGGAAGCTGATTGGTTTCTACGCTGCACCAGATTTTGCATTCTCCAATTTTAGTAAATCAACCCCAAAGTGTCTAGCTTTCCCCTACAAGGACAGAGACCACAAAATAAATAAATCTGACAGATCTCTTTGTCAACACAGGTGGGTTAGGTGGGTGGAGTATCATTGCTATACCCAAGTAGAAATACCATGTTCTGTATTAGGAGTGAGGCAGTGATCCTATAGTTGCTAAATCACGTCCTTTACTTTCTGTAGTAAACAAAGCAGTCACATGATTGCTACTTATTATTGGTGCTAGAGGAAACCTGCATTAGGACTAATGTGCCCTCTACTATGGGCCCCAGGTGCCATCTTGGGAGAGCCTGTGTCAGTGAGACACAGAGGTCTAACGGGCTTTTGAGGGATATCCTGGGGAAGCAAGGTGTTGTACAGGCAGTCCCCCAGTTACCAATATCTGGCTTACATACGACTCATACTTATAAACAGATGGAGACAACAGGAAGAGAGAGGAAATCTACCCCTAGGAAGGGGAATTCACTCCTGTAAGAGTTATCATGGGAAAAAGGTGTCTCCACCGAAGCTTTATCACCACTCCTTGTTTCCATGACAACCCAAAAGTATCAAGAGTATTTTTCCTTTTTTACAACTAACCTTCTTTAACCACTTGCCGACCGTGTAACGTAGTTACACGGCCGCAAGTGGCACTCATTGTTCTGGTTCCATCACCCATGCGTCCGTGCTCACCCATCCGTGCTCACACATCCGTCACCCATACATCCGTGCTCACCCATCCGTGCTCACCCATCCATCACCCATGCATCCGTGCTCACCCATCCGTGCCCACCCATCCATCACCCATGCATCTGTGCTCACCCATGCGTCCGTTCTCACCCATCCGTGCTCACTCATCCGTCACCCATGCATCCGTGCTCACCCATGTGTCCGTGCTCACCCATCCGTCACCTATGCATCCGTGCTCACTCATCCATCACCCATGCGTCCGTGCTCACCCATCCGTGCCCACCCATCCATCACCCATGCATCTGTGCTCACCCATGCGTCCGTTCTCACCCATCCGTGCTCACTCATCCGTCACCCATGCATCCGTGCTCACCCATGTGTCCGTGCTCACCCATCCGTCACCTATGCATCCGTGCTCACTCATCCAT
>BLSH010232229.1:1148800-1163797 GCA_018402905.1 Glandirana rugosa
TGTAACATGGGTATACTTTAAAAGCAGGAAAAAAGGGTGTTTGTCTCGAAAGAAAACCACCATAAATTAGTGGTAACCCCACAAATAAAAAACTCGTTATTTACCTTTTTATGGCTTTTAAAACATTTTTTTACGTAAAAAGAAATAAAGACAATATTGTAAAACGTTTAATCGTTGAAAAGAAGTATTTAACACCGGTTTTAAATATGACGATATATAGAAACCATTTTTATTGGGTTTAATCACCTATAATAAACCAGAAACACTTTCAATATCCCAGGAAAGTGTGTGTGCCTGGCAAGTAGTCAAGTAGTCAAATAGTCAAGTAGTCAAGTAGTCAAAAAGTAGGCAAAAAAGTAGGCAAAAAGTAGTCACCAGTAGTCAAAAAGTAGTCAAAAAAAAATGTAAGTGATGGTTACGTTTTTGCACTGATGACCACTGATGAAAAACGGATGAAAAAACGGATGAAAAACTGATGAACTGATGAACTGATAAACTGATGAACTGATGAACGGTCCGTGTGTGTGAAAGGACCCTATAACTTTCACAAAGACCAAATAATATCCACTAATTTGGGTTATTTTTACCAAAGATATATAGCAGTATAAATTTTGGCCACAATTTATGAAGAAAAGTTGCTAATTTGCAAAATGTTATAACAGAAATAAAGAAAAATGCATTTTTTTACAAAATTTTCGGTATTTTTCCATTTATTGCTCAAAAAATAAACACCCCAATGGTGATTAAATACCACCAAAAGAAAGCTCTGTTTGTGGGAAAAAAGGACGAAAATTTCATATGGGTACAATGTTGCATGAGTGAGTAATTGTCATTCAAAATGTGAGAGTACTGAAAGCTGAAAATTGGTCTGGTTAGGAAGGGGGTTTAAGTGCCCAGTTGTCAAGTGGTTAAAACCGCCTGACACATATGTCCGGAAGCAAAAGGGTGGGCTTTAACATCCATTTTCCGCACTGGGTAGCTGTTGTTTATGTGCTGAGAGTGTGCTCACTGCATGCTCACCAAGACCAAGCTGTGGTAGACAGCTCTCAGTCTGGGCTACAGAACGGTAACCGGCGGGACCGCCTTTTGGTCTTGTGACCAAATGCCGATCCTTCCTGCCCCCTGGGAATTACAAACTATTTAAAAGGACACAGTGACAGACAGGACGAGCATGCCAGTTGAACTTGGATAAAGCCATTTTAAAGGAGCATTGGTATAATATCCTTGTCTGTAATCTGCAACTCTGAGTAACTACCTGCTACATATGTCCCATTCTATAAAAAAAGTGAAAAAAAATTGTCTGTAAAGCAATGAAAGATGAACACTACAATGCATTATTATGTTCCTTTCAAATACGATTAAAGTGCCTCTGATACCCCCTGACAATGCTGTACTTTTATAAATGATACTGTTTAGGCTTTCAGCTATAGCATTCCTCCTATATGTCTTCTTTTTTGACATATGTTCGTTTGGATAATGGTCAAAATTGTTTATAGATTCAGTTTCTTTTTTCAAGTTGTAAGAGACCTTTATGTTATAGTTTTTTCTCTCATCTGTGAAACTTTCTTGCTGATAGCAAAAGCAGGTCACCTTGTTTTGCTATAAACCAGGTCACAGATATTCTAGAAGCTACACTGAAATACTTCACCGCTCCATGTATTTACAGAAATGGTTATGTTCTTCCAAAGCACAGTGACCTGCTAAACTATTGCTGACATCTGCAGATATAGTAAAGACTTTCGCATATTGTTTCAGAAGTATTCCTTGAGTCACTTGGGCCCTGGTCCAAAAGGCTTGCAATGCTTACACAATTATGTAATTGCCTGCTGAACACAATTAAGTCATTGTATGGGTCATGGTAGACGCTGCAGAAACCGATGCAAAATGTGGAGATATGTATCTTGAGAGTTGCAGCAACACAACCAAAATTGGGCTATAGAATTTGCAAATAAATTACACACGCCAGCCATGTTGTGCATGCGCTAGCCACTTCTTGCCTCTCCTATAAAACCCTTAATTTCACCACCCATGACCTACAAAAATTCAGAAGATCACACTAATTACTGAAAATGCTGTCAATACCTTGATCTGCTTCATTGCATAGTAAATTGAGTGCATTAATTTTCATACAATTCAGTTGAAGCCGTATGTCTCCTTTTTATCAGCACAGTGTCAGGTGTCAGGACTATAAAGAGGACAACACACTTCTCACATAAGAGTAAAAATCATGACAACACAAACAAAAGGGTGAAAAGAACTTGTACGTTTATTAGTGCACAAACCGTAGTATTATGGGTACTCTCTTACAGGTATATAAGTCACATGGCTAAAATAAAGATCCGTATCCTTGTGTTAATGCTGAACTCCAGGCAAACGGCAAAACAAACAAATGCCATTTATACAATATCTCACAAAAGTGAGTACACCCCTCACATTTTTGTAAATATTTTATTATATCTTTTCATGTGACAACACTGAAGAAACAAATGAAACTTTGCTACATTGTAAAGTAGCGAGTGTACAGCTTGTACAACAGTGTAAATTTGCTGTCCCCTCAAAATAACTCAACACACAGCCATTAATGTCTAAACCGCTGGCAACAAAAGTGAGTACACCCCTACATGAAAATGTCCAAATTGGGCCCAAAGTGTCAATATTTTGAGTGGCCCCCATTATTTTCCAGCACCACCTTAACCCTCTTGGGCATGGAGTTCACCAGAGCTTCAAAGGTTGCCACTGGAGTCCCCTTCCACTCTTCCATGATGACATCATGGAGCTGGTGGATGTTAGAGACCTTGCGCTCCTCCACCTTCCGTTTGAGGATGCCCCACAGATGCTCAATAGGGTTTAGGTCTGGAGACATGCTTGGCCAGTCCATCACCTTTACCCTCAGCATCTTTAGCAAGGTAGTGATCCTCTTGGAAGTGTGTTTGGGGTTGTTTTCATGTTGGAATACTGCCCTCCAACCCAGTCTCCAAAGGGAGGGGGTCATACTCTGCTTCAGCATGTCACAGTACATGTTGGCATTCATGGTTCCCTCAATGAACTGTAGATCCCCAGTGCTGGCAGCACTCATGCAGCACCAGACCATGGCAGTCCTACCACCATGCTTGACTGTAGGCAAGACACACTTGTCTTTGTACTCCTCACCTGGTTGCCGCCACACACACTTGAGACCATCTGAACCAAATAAGTTTATCTTGGTCTCATCAGACCACAGTACATGGTTCCAGTAATACATGTCCTTAGTCTGCTTGTCTTCGGCAAACTGTTTCTTGTGCATCATCTTTAGAAGAGGCTTCCTTCTGGGATTACAGCCTTGCAGACCAATTTGATGCAGTGTGCAGCATATGGTCTGAGCACTGACAGGCTAACCCCCCACCCCTTCAACCTCTGCAACAATGCTGGCAGCAGTCATACGTCTATTTCCCAAAGACTAGAAAGGGGTTTGGGACTTTAAATGAAACCCTGCTTTTCATCCCTGGTTTGTAGACAAGAGAGAGGATTTGCGGGACTTTGAGTGAGACATGAAAACATGACAGATAAATTGAATATGTATATGTTGTTTATTGTCCTAGTCTGGCATGCGATATAAGCATTGGATAGACAGTTATCACATCAAACAAAACAGACCGGGAGCCCATGAGGATTCCCAAGCAGCCCTCGCCCTATGGCCACACTTACACAGTCAACGTGAGTTTTATAAGGGATGGCCTGTTTGTCCCACTTAACTAATATCTACTCTCATTGTTTTAGATTCAACACTAGATTATTCGGCTATTATGCTTTTTTGCAGACTTAGAAATGCATCTGCCCCTGAAGAATTGGCATTGTCCAATGAAACGCGTCGGACTCGAATAGAGGCAGTATGCCTATACAGATGGCTAAATATGTTCTGCTATTGTGGTTTGTGTATCTTACAATACCATCCAGTTCTACAATGCTTCATTTGATTTGTTTTGAGGACATTTTTTATTCTCCATGTTACTAAGTGCCATGATGTTTGTCATTTTGTATAGTTGGAATATGAGTTTTGTTTTCAGACTTCCATCTAAAACTGGCTTTTCAGTAAAGTGTGGACTCTTTTAAAATGTATCCTAAGAAATGTATCCTAAGAAACAGAACGATTGGCCATATAATACATTCTAAGTAGCCTGGTGTTATTGATGCTGCCTAGAGGTGAATCATTCTGTGACCATGTACAGTATAAATCTTGTTTTACAATTTCCAAGAAAATATATAACCTGTTAATAAAACATGCAATTGCTTCAAGATGGAGCATTTCTTTAGCTCGTATTGTTTTCATTTGCAGAGAAATTTGTGAATATACCTGAACCATCTCTGAATTACCATAATCAATCTTTGGTTTTTCTGTCCAAATGGGCCTTTGGAAGGAATTTACATTGACATTGAACTAAATGTATTCTTCTGGAATGTTTTAACTATGTAAAACAATAAATAACCCAATATACAGTATATATATGAAGCTCAGGCAATTTTTTTCTCTCATTGTACAGTAACAGACTATAAATCTTCAAGCGGAAAATGAAACGCTCATATTGTAACGTACTGAGAGTCATGAAGTACAGATGAAATGGTTCAATGTGAGAAATGTGCATTCTGTGTGATTCCATTCCATGGCAGTCATTCCATCTTTATAAATATAGATGTTTTTCAGCTAAGCCTGAACATGCAAACATTTTACTTCAACCCTAGATTTATCTAATCACCTATTTAATCTGTCATGAGGGAAATATGGGGGTTGCGATTGATGACCACTTTCTGATTATATAGGAAAAAAACGAGAAGTGGTAGTCTAAACTACCCTCTGTGCTCATCAACTAAATATGCTGACAAATGGTGAAATACATAAAATACTTTCCAATGAAATACAATATGTACTAAATACATTATAAACAGCAAATCATTTAAATATAAGGGCTCATACACACGGGCGTTTTTTACAGCCACGTTTTTTAGCGTTTTTTGCAGCTCTCCATGTTATTCAATGGCCTCATAAAAACGCTGACATTTTTGAGTTGTAGAAGGCATCGGTGTTAGTGAGCTGTAAATAGAACGCGGGACCAGCGCATTCCGAGGCTGTGGCATTTTGGAGTTTTTGACGCTGAGTCTGCAAAACGCTCACTAACGCTCACTAACACCGTACCAACGCTAACCGGCGTTTTTGACGCCGACGTTTTCAGGTTACAAAATAGCAGAGGAATGTTTTTTTTTAAAAACACCTATTGATGCCGACGCTCACTAACGCGCATTAACACTCATTAACACCGATGCAAAACGCAGATTTTTTCCCTGACGTCGGGCCCGATGTTTTGCTTATTTTTTTTTCATATGCCCTTGTATATGAGGCCTAACAATATATACAAACAGTCCAATATTATAGTGCATCAATGTGCAAATATTGCTTAATCCTAAAGTGCAAAAGTGTTAATAAAGTGCAAATACTATAAGTGCAACAAAATATATAAATACTATGTCATAAAAAAATCAATAAAAAGTCCATATGTGATCCAAAGACACAAAAAAGTCCCAAGAAAAAAACTCCAAATAAGTGCTGACTCCTTCTTAAAGGTGATTTTCATGCCACTACGTGCAACACCCAGTGTGATCCTTCACCACTCACACGTAATTAACTCACCAGAGTTAATGGCTGCTAATATTATAAACCAGCAACTGCGCCTCTTAGTAATCCCTTAACAGGTTAATGGCACCACGATACTGGATCCAGATACAGTTCACCCCAATGAACCCTCTCATGTAGGTTCCGATTATACAGGGAAAAAAAAAGCAGGCTTTTCCCTTTCTGAATATGCAGTGACTGGTTCTTATACTCACCCTGGCTTCAACAATACTACTACTCTCTGCATTATCAGAGGACTGCCCTGGGCTGGATAAGAGGCGGGGGGGGGGGGTGGACGAAGACTCCATAATCCATGCGCCCAGACCCTAATCCAGGGCACCGGATGCATGGATTTTAATGGGGTTTTTTTTAAGCACATAATTAGAGCCTGAGGCTTTATTTGGCTTCAAAAAAGGGTGGGCTTGGGGTGCAGAGCACTGTGCCCTAAGCCCACTCAGTTGTGTGACAATTGCAAATTAATATTTGCTATTGTCCTCTCCTCCCAGCCAATCAGGAAGTGGGTCCTGAGACCCGATTGGCCAGGGAGTCTTAGGACTCAGGTCTCAGGACCCACCTCCTGTTCAGCCGGGAGAAGAAGCAACGGCCCTGGAGCGAGGAGTAGCTGGAGTGAGGAGCAGCAGCCCTAGCCCGGATCCTCGTCATCTGCCAGTGCCTCCTAAGGTAAGGAAGCCTCTGAGCACTGCCTTCCCGGTCAGTCTGCGGGGCGATTGCCACCTTCCCGTCCTTCTCCTGCAGGGGGGCTGGTGTTAGTTTGCTGTCCCCCAACCAAAATATTGAGCACCAGCTGCCACTGCACAGTGGGGGAGATTTACTAAAACTGGAGCACTCAGAATCGGGTGCAGCTGTGTATGGTAGCAAATCAGCTTCTAACTTCAGCTTGTTCAATTACGCTTTGACAATAAGGCCTCATGCACACAGGTGTTTTTTGATGCCACGTTTCTAAGCATTTTTTGCAGCTCTCCATGTTATTCAATGGCCCCATAAAAACGCAGACGTTTTTGAGCTGTAGATGGCGCTGGCGTTATTAAGCTGTAAATCAAATGCAGGACCCGCACGCTCCAAGGCTATAATGTTATGGCATTTTTGACGCAGAGCCGGCAAAACGCTCACTAGTGTGCATTAACGCCGTAGCGACCTTAACCAGCATTTTTAGTGCCTGCGCTTTCAGGTTAAAAAATAGCAGAGGAATTTTTTTTTAAAAACAGCCTATTGACGCTGACGCTCAGTGACGCTCATTAACGCTGATGCAAAACGCCGACGAAATTGTGTTTTTAATGCCGATTTTTGCCTGACGCTGGTCCCAACGCTTTGCTATTATGCCCGTGTGCATGAGGCCTGAAACCTGGAAACTGACTGGTGTCTATGCAAAGCTGAACCAGATTTTGCATACTCCAGTTCTAGTAAATCTCACCCAGTGTGTCATAGGACAACCTTGAAAAAGCGAAGTATAAAACAAAATAAAGCATAACATAAAGCATGGGGGGCTTCAGGGGGGAGTTAGAGATTGGGGGAGGTGAAAGAAGTGCTTTGTTTGAAATTGGGTTTTCACATATGGTACCAAAAGAGAGAAAATAATAGATGTTCATTGTTAGGGTTTGCATAAATTCCTACTGTCAATACTTTTTTCTTTCTTTCAAGATAGACAATGCTATCTTTCTTGGGGTATCAGGTATCAGTCAACGGTTAGCATCTGCTTTCTGGACTAAGATGCTGGCCCTAACACATTCACATAAATCACAATGAATGTGTAGGAGCCTTTATGATACTGGCAATGTGCATATATGTCTCACACAGAAAGTCCCCTACGGCTTCCTCTCACTCTGTGACTTGTCCCCAGTGTAGTGATGGCTGGAGGCCCTTTCAAGCTGCCTATGAGATATATTTGTTCCTGCTGCTGCTTGTTGCTTCCATCACTGCATGTGATATCCAAGTGATATACAATGAAGATAGAGAGGAGAGCCAAAGAGGATGCTGATAGGCTGCCACCACAACCTGGGACTATGCCTGCCCTTGCCCTTAACAACTGGCAGGGGATTGATTGACTGCAGTGGCAGCAGCTGGTGATTACTACTACCCACCCTCTGCATGAACAGAGCAAAGACATAGTGTCTGGGTAGTGTGGCCAGGAGCTCTGGGTTGATGCTACTTTATAAACTGTTGTGTGCCTGGAGAACATAGTGAGCTATTAGAAGTGGTTAGAAGCCTGTGTATAGGGCAGGGATATGCAATTAGCTGACCTTCAGATGTCCCATGAGGCACAGCAAGACTCTGACAGCCACAAGCATGACACCCAGAGGCAGAGGCATGATGGGACTTGTAGTTTTGCAACAGCTGGAGGTCCGCTAATTGCTTAATCCTGGTATAGGGACTTCTGTTGCTAGGAGACCGCCTGGGAGGGAGAGCTGGTATGCGCTGCCCGGGGTTCACAAGTGACACAAGTTAAAAAAGACTACTATGTCCGTGATAGTAAGAGCAGCGCTAGAGATAAATACATAAATTCATGTGAATAATTCCTGTGCAGAGTAAATGTTACAAATAAAGTGCTGGTGCAAAATATCAATAGTGCAACATAATATATATAAGGTGCAAAAGAACAGTCCTCTTCAAATCAAGCAGCTACAATGCTTCAATACAAGATCCTTCACCACTGGTCACCACATGCATGTGCACACATTGGGGGCTCACCAGAATTCAAAGATATATCAGCTCGTCTTTAAGTAAAGGGGTCTCATCCCAAATCTGCTCCTTAACCTGTCCAGATCCGCGCTATAGACAAAAGACGTCTACAGCGCGGATCTGAAAATCCGGGTGGACGTCCATGGACGTCCGCCCCTTCACACGCCCCCTGCGCGCTCTGACCCGCGATCGCCTTACAGAGCTGTAGAACGGGGAACCGCCGATGTAAACACGGCGGTTCCCCGTTCTGTGACAGGGGACAAACAGATCTACTGATCCCTGTCACTGGGATCAGTTAGATCTGTTATGTCCCGACCAGCCCACCCCCCCCACAGTTAGAACACACCCAGGGAACATTGTTAACCCCTTCACTGCCCCCTGCAGGTTAACCCCTTCACTGCCAATGACATTTTTACAGTAATCAGTGGACATTTAAATTTCTGATCGCTGAATAAATGTCATTGGTCCCAAAAAAGTGTCAAAAATGACCGACATGTCCGCCTCAATATCGCAGTACCGCTAAAAATCGCAGATCGCCGCCATTACTAGTAAAAAAAAATAATAATAATAAAAACGCCATAAATCAATTCCCATAAGTTTGTAGACGCGATAACTTTTGCGCAAACAAATCAATAAACGCCGATTGCGATTTTTTTTACCAAAAATATGTAGAAGAATATAAATCGGCCAAACCCAATGAATATTTTTTTTTTTTTTTTTATTTTGGGATATTTATTAGAGCAAAAAGTAAAAAATATTGTTCTTTTTTCAAAATTGTCGCTCTTGGTTTTGTTTATAGCGCAAAAAATAAAAAACGCAGAGGTGATCAAGTACCACCAAAAGAAAGCTCTATTTGTGGGGAAAAAAGGACATCAATTTTATTTGGGTACAATGTTGCCCGACCGCGCAATTGTCATTCAAAATGCGACAGCGCTGAAACCTGAAAATTGGTCTGGGCAGGAGGGGGGTTTAAGTGCCCAGTAAGGAAGTGGTTAAGGACCACCACCGCAAGGACTCGTTGCTCTCCAAACCAGATAATCATGGGAGACAAGCAAGAAAGACCCTCATAGTGTATCTTTTTAAATCAGAATATTTATTACCAACACCAAATGCGCTTACATTAAAATCACAGTAAAATCGCCAGTTCCATAATACAAGTTGCCTACTGCCTGACCTTCCAACGCTCCTCTCCTCCAACTCCTGAGCGTCCCAGCCGACGGTGCACTAGTTCGCCTCGGGTCGCTGTGTGGTCATGCCTCTGACACGTTTCGTCACTTCCGACTTGATCACAGGGCTGCAGCGAGAGTTCATTCATTCAGCGGTGGGTTTAAATGGTACTATACATTTTAATTGTTTTTTGGGACACAAGTAGGCCATGCCATTAAATATTAGGTGTTCTCCCACTTTCTCTTGAAATGAGAAATTGTTACATTGGTCATTTCTTCCTTTGTTGAACTTGAAATACCCATTTTCACTGTTATGGTCTTGTACTGGATACTGTTAGGGCTCATATACACTACAGCTTCTAAACTTGAGTTTAGGAGCTTTTGGTGTTTTTTTGCCAAAGCTCCTAAACTTAACTCTGTAAAAGCCTCTGGGGTTGATTTACTGGAGAGTGCAAAATCGGGTGTACCTTTGCATAGAAACCAATCAGCTTCCAGGTTTCTTTTGTCAAAGCTTAACCTCCCTGGCGGTATGATTATTTCAGATTTTTGGTGCTGAAAACGGTACCATTATTTTGCATGGAAACTTGGCGTTTTATATTGTAGGCCTGTAATTCTTAGGAATAACGCACTTAAATCTGTCCAAACAAGAGTCTACTAGACATCCTGGGTATGATAAAGTTTGAAACAAGAAATCATAAATTATAATATGATAAATAATTATCAAAAATAATAATATAATAGTAATAACATTTATTCAATAATGTAATTAAATCAAAAACACAGAAATTTGCTCATTTGCAGAATTGTCGCTGTCGTCACTTTCAGTGTCTGATGATAAATTTCCCCAAAAATCAGTATCACTCAATTCTGCAAATGATTCTTATTTACTATCACTGTTTTCTAGCTGATCAAAAACCACTTTGGACGTAACGGGACACTTTTTGGTTGCCATGGACATTCTCAATTTTCCAGGCAGAAAGAATGACATATATAATATAAAAGTGCATGCAGGGCACTGGGCAAACCACTAGGGACAAAGGGGATGTGAAATGATTTCATATAGCAGGGAACGGAGCCCGGCAAGGTAAGTAGCACTGGCTGGATTCAGCGATGCAATCCCGAGTGTGGCTCGGGGTTACCGCTCTTGGTACAGAAAATGCACCCCGAGCCACACTCAGGAATACCGCCAGGGGGGGTTAATGAATGAGCTGAAATTTGAAGCTGATTGGCTACCATGCACAGCTGCACCAGATTTTGTACTCTCCAGGTTTAGTAAATCCACCCCTATGTGTCCATGCACACATAGGGTTTTACAAGAGTTTAGAAGCTGCTGCAGTTAGTGGAGGTTCAATCTTCCTCAACCTCCCTCTCCTGAACAGGAAACAATTGCATTCAGGATAGAAACGTTTTGACCGCCAGCCGCAAAACACAGCAAAATCGAGGCATAATTTTGCAGTGTTTTGCGTTTTCCTGGCGGTCAACCTAGTCTGTGTGTACATGAGCCCTTATTCTGTTGTTCTAAGTGTATGACTCCCCCCCCCACTATTATTTGTTTATTATTTTCAAACCCCTTTAAGGTCCGGTGGCAAACCAGAGATATTTCAACTAGATAAAGTGAGTGGATTTAAAGTCTTGGAGATATACATAGTCCAGTTGTTTTTATCTTTGCTATGCCATCAATAAAACAAAGGGTGTTGTTGAATTATGATATTGCGTAAGTACTAATCATGTAAAAAAATATATGACAAGATATATGGTACTTTATTAAATCATGTTGATGTTCTATAAAGGTACATTTCATTAAGGCTAAAATAGTAAATGTTGGATATACAGTATATAGTCCTGTTGTTTCTATCTTTGCTGTGCCATACAGGAAACAAAGTTTGTCATTAATTTGAATTATAATATTGCTTATTATTGTAAAAAAAAAGAGACAAAATGTGTGGCACCTTATTGAATCATGTTGAAATTGTATACAAATGTATTTCTTAAAGATTAAAATAGTTTTTTTTGTATACTGTATGATCCGTTCTGCTCTATATTATTGGGATTGCATGATTGTGCAACTTAAGCTTGATTTTTCTCTCCCCCCTATCTTTTCTTTTCTTTTAAAAAGGATTGATAATTTGATACAATACGATGGGTGGGACATTGGGAAGTCTATGGTAAGAGCTGAGGAGTAGATCTTTACCTGGGTGAAAGAGAATCATATATTAAATAGCTGGATATATGCGATGCAGTTCAAACCAAGGCCACAGACCCTCTGAGAAAGACTCCTAGTGAGGAAATGTGTCAGGGGCCTAGTGTTTCCCTGCTAAGCGTGCGTGTCTCTGGATTAGCCTGCGTCCATGTTTCCTTGCACCTACGCAGGATTATTTTTTTGGCTGATGTATGGAGTCAAGTGAGAAATGCAGAATCTGTGTCAAGTGTCCGATAAAAGCTTGTCCTGGATTACTTGAGGAGGTGACCTGTATGATCTGAAGGAGTTTTGGTAGGGCCATCTAAGTTTTGGGTGTTGGTGCACAGGCTATATGCCTATGAGTGAGTCCCTCGTGGCTCCATTACGTGCGGTGTGAACATGTGTTGCAAGCATACAGAGTGGCTAGCAATATTACCCTGGTGAGCACTTATTTTGCAAGCCCGCCTTACAGTATCTCACAAAAGTGAGTACATCCCTCACATTATTGTAAATATTTTATTATACCTTTTCATGTGACAACACTGAAGAAATTACACTTTTCTACAATGTAAAGTAGTGAGTGTAAAGCTTGTATAACAGTGTAAATTTGCTGTCCCCTCAAAATAACTCAACACACAGCCATTAATGTCGAAACAGCTGGCAACAAAAGTGAGTACACCCCTACTTGAAAATGTCCAAGTTGGGCCCAATTAGCCATTTTCCCTCCCCGATGTCACATGACTTGTTAGTGTTACGAGGTCTTAGGTGTAAATGGGGAGCAGGTGTGTTAAATTTTGTGTTATTGCTCTCACTCTCTCATACTGGTCACTGGAAGTTCAACATGGCATCTCATGGCAAAAAACTCTCTGAGAATCAGAAAAAAAGAATTGTTGACCTACATATAGATGGCCTAGGCTATAAGAAGATTGCAAAGACCCTGAAACTGAGCTGCAGCACAGTGGCCAAGAGCATACAGCGGTTTAACAGGACAGGTTCCACTCAGAACAGGCCTCGCCATGGTGAACCAAAGAAGTTGAGTGCACGTGCTCAGCGTCATATCCAGAGGTTGTCTTTGGGAAATAGACATATGAGTGCTGCCAGCATTGCTGCAGAGGTTGAAGGGGTGGGGGTCAGCCTGTCAGTGCTCAGACCATACGCCACACACTGCATCAAATTGATCTTCTGGCTGTCGTCCCAGAAGGAAGCCTCTTCTAAAGATGTTGCACAAGAAAGCCCGCAAACAGGTGAGGAGTACAAAGACAAGTGTACCTTCCCTACAGTCAAGCATGGTGGTGGGAGTGTCATGGTCAAGGGCTGCGCGAGTGCTGCTGGCACTGGGGAGCTACAGTTCATTGAGGTAACCATGAATGCCAACAAGTACTGTGACATACTGAAGCAGAGCACGACCCCCTCCTTTCAGAGACTGGTTCGGAGACTGGGCCGCAGAGCAGTTTTCCAACATGATAACGACCCCAAACACACCTCAAAGACGGCCACTGCCTTGCTAAAGAAGTTGAGGGTAAAGGGACTGGCCAAGCATGTCTCCAGACCTAAACCCTATTGCGCATTTAACATCCGCCAGCTCCGTGATATCATCATGGATGAGTAGAAGAGGACTCCAGTGGCAACCTGTTAAGCTCTGGTGAACTCCATGCCCAAGAGGGTTAAGGCAGTGCTGGAAAATAATAGTGGCCACACAAAATATTGACACTTTGGGCCCAATTTGGACATTTTCACTTAGGGGTGTACTCACTTGTGTTGCCAGCTGTTAAGACATTAATGGCTGTGTGTTGAATTATTTTGAGGGTACAGCAAATTTACACTGTTAAACGAGCTGTACACTCACTACTTTACATTGTAGCAAAGTGTCATTGCTTCAGTGTTGTCACATGAAAATAAAATATTTACAAAAATGTAAAGGGGTGTACCCACTTTTGTGAGATACAGTATTTCCCCAGGGCCGCTGATAAGGCAGTAGAACCAGCCCTCCTGTACTGGGCTCGGGCTCTATCATTTCAATTTCAGCAAGGGGTCCGGGCATGGCACCTGATAAGCCTAAGGGCTCTTTCCCACGCACGGATCATTCGGGTCTGCCTGTCAGTTTTTCAGGCGGACCCGAACGGACACTCCATTGTTCTCTATGGAGCGACGGATGTCAGCGGTGATATGTCCGCTGCCACCCGATCCGCTCCGATCCTCCAAAAACAGACGGATGGAAACACTATTTTCCATCCTTCTGGCGGATCGGATCGGATGAACACGGACAGACGGTCCGTGTTCATCTGATCCTCTATAGAGCAGAATGGAGCCGTGACAGGTCAGTCTCTGCACAGAGTGCAGAGACTGTCCTGTCATCCGTCGACTCAGCGGGGATAAATGGATGGATCGCCGCTGAGCAGCGGAGCTTCGCTAGTGTGAATGGGGCCTTAGAAATATAAAACAGGAAGCGCTTCTAGAGTAGTAAGGCAAACTTGAAACAATGTAATTTTCTCACTGCTTTTCGTAGCTGTCACTTGCTTGACACAAGACAGCATAGGGCTGCAGTTAGGAGTCTTTGTCCCGATCTTTGACCTTTACAACTTTGACTCCTAACTGCAGCCCTATGCTGCACAAGCCTAAATGCCGTCACGTGTTAAGCAAGGGACAGATAATAAAAAAGGTGAGAAAATTACAATGTTTAATGTTTGGATTAAAAACAAAAATAAATGGGGGCGTGGCTTGATGCGGAGCGGAGCAGACGTGTAGCTTCAGAGCTCCGGCAGACGACGGGACAAAGCGGCACGAATCAGCCCTATTCCACCGAACCAGAACCCGCTGCAGTGGGGACCCAGGCTAGGCTGGCATCCAGGCCATGTCCAGGAAGCGCAAAATGGAGAAAAAGCCTCAGCGCTTGACGGATTTCTTCTCCCCTGGACAGGGTGGAGGTAAGCAAGATGGCGCCCGGGCCTACACTCCCCCGGCCACCGCAACACATCCACCCCAACAAACTAGAGGGTCGCAGCCAAAAAATCAGGGCTCCCCAAACAGCCGCTCATCCTGCCCATCCACTCCAGCATCCACCAGCCCAGCTAAAACTAAACCCAGGCTGGATGACACGGGATTGAGCCCGGAGGCCGCATCTGACTCCGGCGATGACACGAGGGAGATGCCGGATTCTATTGAATCTTTCCCCACTCAGAACCAACCCATACTGGACACGGTTCTTAAGGACATGCTCTTATCTCTAAGAAGCACAATACAATCGGATATAGCGACACACATGCACAGATATCATGAAGATATACAGGCTGTGGAGGAGAGAGTAGCGCACATTG
>BLSH010232229.1:1165276-1176015 GCA_018402905.1 Glandirana rugosa
CCTCTCATTATCTGCGTACCAGACTGGTACACTATTGCAACTAACATCTCCGAAACCTAAATAATTCTTAGACAACCAGGTGGTCTTTTTCCAGTTAAGAACACATTTGAGCCACACCCGTACTCTTCTTGCATTTCAGGAAGAGTAACCACACGTACGTGGAGGTACGTAGTTTGTCTAATACAAACACATCCCAACTAACTTTTGCTCCTGAGGACAAAAACCGATTTCTTCAACTCAGGTATCAACCTAGGCCGTGATACAACTTTAGTGGTGTGTAGTGTTCACGAGGAAAAACTTCGACAGCCTAAAAGGAGTAGTGAGGTCAATATATATGCCCCAAATAATCACCAGACACACTTCTTTAACAAAGTGATGAGGAAAATCCGACAGCTTCAAAAAGGAGCACTTGTGATGTGTGGTGATTTCAACATAGTGCCGGATCCAACTATGGACTCAACTTCTTTAGCCAAAAACAGGAGTCCTCGTTTTCAATCAACCCTACACAAACATAATCTGTTTGATGCATGGAGGTGCATGCACACCAATGAGAAGGACTTTACGTTCTTCTCATGCCCACACCGAGTTTACACAAGAATTGACCTTTTTCTGGTGGACCAACAGATTCTTAATAAATCCAAAGCCTCTACAATCAACGTTATCACATGGTCAGACCATGCGTCTATTACTCTCCTTATAGACGATATGGTAGCCACTACACCAAGCCACGTTTGGAGAGTCAACTCACACCTAATCCAAAATCCAGAATACAGAGACATTATACAACGCCACCTGTCACAATACTTCGATGAGAACAAAGACTCCACACATAACCAATTTACTCTATGGAATGCCCATAAGGCATATATTAGGGGTATATTCATTCAGTTGGGGGCGAGAGCTAAGAGGCAGCGGCAGAAGCACATTCAGGACCTAACCAAAGCAATCTCGGATATAGACACACAAAACAAAACAAAATTGTCACCAGATCTAACACATAAGCTGTCTCAATTTAGACATGATCTTAGAATTGCCCTTTTAGATGAATTTGAAAAATCAGCCAGAAGATTTAAAATGACTCACTATACCACTGGAAATAAGACAGGTAAAGTTCTAGCACAAAAAATTAGAGGTATCAGATACAAAGCCAAAATACCCTATATAATCCATCCTAGCACTAAGACAAAAGAATTCCACCCTCAAAAAATTGCTGATGCGTTCAGCTCTTTCTATGGCTCCAAAGAGGACATCAATACACACCAACCCACGACAGTAGACATAGAGAAATTCCTATCTTCTCTCCCCATTCCTAAATTAACAGAAGAACAATTAAAAAACCTTAATGCACCATTAACTGCTTTGGAAATTCAAAGAGCCATAGATTCCCTCCCACTAAATAAATCTCCAGGACCAGACGGATTTAGTGGGGAATACTACAAAACATTTAAAGTGACATTACTCCCTTATTTTGAGAAAATATTCAACGCTGCCGCTGCCTCCTCCTCCTTCCCACCTGAGATGCTTGAAGCACTCATCATAACGTTGCCTAAGCCAGGGAAGGAACCTAACTCCCCTGCAAATTTTAGACCGATTTCCTTACTAAACATTGATGTGAAACTGTATGCAAAACTAATCGCCCAAAGATTGGAAAACATAATGCCTGAATTGATCCACCCGGATCAAACGGGGTTTATCAAAAACAGGCAGACCTCAGATGCCACCCGTAGATTAATAAACATCGTACACCTGGCTGAGATGCAGAAGAGGCCTTCTCTGCTCCTGGCGCTGGATGCAGAGAAGGCCTTTGATCGCATTAACTGGCTATATCTCTCTAAGGCTCTGAAGTCCTTTGGCTTCGCAGGTTTCATCTTTACAGCTATTATGGCCTTGTATTCCTCGCCGTCAGCCAGAGTGTATACAGGAGGGGTCTTGTCTCGGCCTTTCCAGATAACGAACGGCACCAGACAAGGATGCCCATTATCCCCACTAATATTCAACTTACTCATAGAACCGTTGGCTATTTCTATCAGAAATCATACCTTAATTAAAGGTTTTGGAGTAGGGACCTCAATCCATTCTATTAGCCTTTTCGCAGACGATATAATTATTTCCATTACTGAGGCGGGTTCCTCCCTGGCAGCGGTACATGAAACCTTAAATGCATTTAGCAAGATATCATATTACAAGGTTAATGACAGCAAGTCCTATATCTTAGGGCTGGGAATACCCCCTAAATTACAATTGGAACTCAGTTCAAGGTTTCCGTATGTGTGGAAAAAGAGGGGAATTAACTACTTAGGCATTGAACTAACGGCTAAAACAGACCATCTAGTAGAAGATAACTATTTTTCTTTCCTGAACAAATTAAATAAAAAACTAGTAGAGCTATCTAAAACAGAATTGTCATGGACAGGACGCTTAGCGGCGTTTAAGATGATAATTTTGCCACAACTCCCATATATATTTAGAACCCTCCCCATACCAGTCCCAGACTCGTTCTTTAAGAAAGCCCAATCATTGGTTAATGTGTACCTATGGAAAGGCAAAAAAGCTAGGTGCGCATTCAAGAAATTGATTAAAAATAAGAATGCTGGTGGAATAGGCCATGTGGTACTGAAAGATTACTACATGGCTTCTATACTTGCCCAGCTGAAAGCATGGTTTCCCAACTCGTCAAACTCTAGATGGCAGGAATTAGAACAGGCTCAGAAGCCAGGGAACAACTTATATAACCTCCTTATGGTCAGCAAACACATATCTCCCAAACCACCTACAGTAGCACCCACTATGATAGCAGCTCTGCAGGCCTGGTCAACTCTCCTAAGAGTTGACTCGCAGGAGCAGAAGATGATTTCCATCCCAATACCCTTGACAGCTCTATCATTAACTATCCCTGACCTAAATATCCAACACTGGACCACAAAAGGGATTCAAACACTAGATGATTTAATGATAGGCCCAGCTATTAAGACATTTCGATCCCTCCAGATTGAATTTGGACTAGGACCAGTGGAAATCTACAGGTTTAACCAAATTTCCCACTATATAAAAGCCAATCCAGAAACCACAATAGCCTTACCCTGGAGAATTGCTTTTTATCTTAAAAACTCGAAATCTAAACTTAAAGGTATCTCCCTCTTTTATAACTACTTAAACCAAAAATCCGTTTTCACCAAATCCCCCTCCATGCTACAATGGGAAAGAGATTTTAACATTCAATATACCCCCGAACAGTGGCAAAGCGCGCTCAAAATCTCTTACTCATCCACTAAAAGTGCAGGTTTATGGGAACTAACGCAAAAATTGATGTTGCGCTGGTACCTAACTCCCACACGAATACATAAATACGCCCCACAATGCTCTCCACTTTGCTGGAGAGGATGTGGAGCTGGAGGCACCCTGTGGCACATTCTCTGGTCCTGCCCGGTGATTCAACAATTCTGGGGGGAGATATTCCAAGTGCTTAAAAAGGTAACAAACCTAACTTTATCAGACACACCAGGCCTGGCCTTACTATCCCTTACTCTTGACCATGCTACGCAAAAATGGAGACCCTTGGTATCCAATATCCTATTAGGAGCTAGGTTGGAGCTGGTTAGACACTGGAAAAAAGCCGAAGCTCCACCCATTAAGGAGGTAATTAGGACAATAAACCTACACATATCATATGAGCTCATGCTTGCTTCCTCAATGGGACAATTTCATAATAAACTCCCACTGTGGAAACCTTGGACTGACTGGTACAAACTAAATGTAAACTGACTCGCACACTCTAGTCCTTTCCATTTGGTTACATTCTTATAGTTATCCTTTGTGCACAAGCTAATATAATTGACTGGACTATTGGTATCCTCTTCCTCTCTACTAATACTGTGGAAGCAGCTGTTTAAGTGTTTTATGTTTGTTTTTTCATTTAATAATGTAAGACCATTGCATTATAATAATGTGTTGCCTGCATAGGAACTAAGCACAGAACTTGTTGGTTTGTGGGGCTGGATTGGGGGCCCTTATTGGGGGGACTATGTGCGGCCTGGAGGGGCCTCTCCGCCCTCCGCAGCAAGTTCCCCTCGGTTGGGGCGGAGGGGGGAGAGGCCAACTGGGAGGCGGCCCTCCGGGGGTCCCATATACCCGCAGGGAAATATTTAAAGGTTCAATAATATGATATATGTTTGCGGCTTCATACATAGCGGTACTGTTTTATACATTGTACTGAGGTACGACCTCCTATGTAAGTGTATACTTGATAACTTGTAACATGTAATTGGTCTTTCAATAAAAAACTAATGGAGAAAAAAAAAAAACAAAAAAACAAAAATAAATAAAATTATTGTGCTACTAAATAATCAATTAATCCAATACAGTATAAAAGTTCATAAATAATGTGCAGCTGTAAAGAAAAAACAATCCAAGTGCCAAACTGTTCCCCACACCACAGAATGCTGAAATGTCAAATACATTTCCACTATTCCTTCCACCTTAAACTCCACCACATGTGCTTATAAAATGCGCAATCACCGCAAATATTGATCCCTGGTTAAGGAAGGTCAAAAATGCTTATTTTCAATATGTTTTCAGCCAGAGCGGGTCTGATAATCTGCCCTCACTTACGAACAGCAATTCCCACTTTCTCCACACACTACTTTAGCTGTATACAGCAGGTTTCTGTGTATTGCTGTATACAGCTGTATACAACCGCAGCTCAATCACCCCCCCCAACTCACAATTGAACAACAAGTCCTAAGGGCTCAATCACATAGGTGTGAATGAGTGATTTGTTGATGTGGCTGAAGTCGCTCTGTTATGTTGCAGGTCCTAATTTGATAGATTTAGCAGGAATTTTGTAAGCTTTGTTATGTTTGTGTCCGCGAATAATGATTTTAGTGTATTTTTAGCTAAGATATTGTTTTGATATTTTCTGGGGGACCCTGTCAAATAGGCTGTATGATTTTTAACAGCAGCCCTGTATATTCCAACCCCGCAATCAGGACCAGTTCTACCACTGGGTAAACTAAGCAGCCGTCTAGGATGCACTGCTGCCTAGGGTGCTCGCCCACTGGTTTCTAATAGAGGCCGCTCACCCTCCTGGCCTGTCCTATACTACAGCAGCGGCACGTGCTGTAGCCTAATCGGGTAGTGGACGCTCCGGGGCTGGTGGCAGGTGGAGCCTGGAGGCACCGCGGCAAGGCTTGTTCCTGGTGCTGGCAGGGTCATCTGATGCATGCAGAGCCCCAGTGAGTGAAGAACACTGACATTGTATTAGGAAGGCTAGGTCACTGTAGGTGTCAGGTAGGTCAGTGTAGGTGTCAGGTAGGTATCAGTTTAGTGGTCAGTTAAGTTAGTGAAGGGGTCATGTAGGTCAGTGTAATGGTCAGGTTGGTCACATGGGTTACATGGGCAGGGCAAACGGGGTGGAGTCAGGGGGGCAGCAAAAAGAGGTTTTGCCTAGCGTGTCAAAATACCTTGCACCAGCCCTGCCCACAATGGGAGAGGTACCCCCAGGTGTTTCAACATTTAAGATACTATGTGATTATGTCATACTTTAGTGATTGTGTCATGTGACACAGAGATTAATAATATCATCCTCCAGCAATGATCTGTGACATTTGCACACAGTAACAAGATATGTTCTTAGTCAACAGAACTTCAGTGATATCTGTAATGTGGTTATTTGCTTGCACAGTGCACCCGGCTGTAAACATAATCTGTGGGTAGAGCCATAGACATCTCAACTATATTTTTAGACATTCGATAATTGGACTGATAATATTTTTATTATCAGAAGACTTGGTGATGTCGGGTATAGGAAGTTATTTACACATGCATGCCCTTCGTGGAATAGATTTTATTTAGTTTTAAATTAGCTTTTTTTAAGTGTGTTACAATGTATTCCATCCTTGTGTGTGTACTATTTTGATACATTGAAATAAGTAGATATACTTGTATAAATCAGTGAGCAAAGTTGGATTTAGATTATATTTAGAAACCCTATTTTTAAGGAAAAAATTGAGTATTAAAAGACAGATAGAAAAAACAGATAATCAGAAAGTAAGGGTCACATACCAACCTGTAGACATTTCTGACTGCTATCCATGCTGACACAGTGTATAGTTTTGCATGATAAAAATAAACTGTATGAACTCAGAAAATAGTCCTCCTGAAATTCAGATATTCATTGTGTTCTTGTAGTTTAGGGTAGATATATTCCAGCCAGTTGTACCATTTATTACTGTTCAGTTCAGTTTATCCTGTCTGGTATGCATCAACTATGATATGCAGGAGTCTACAATTATTCTTTCATTGAAAAAATGTACATGTATCCAGGAAGCAGGCAACAAGCAGCAATAATTAAATGTATCCAAAATGCATGATGATATGCGACTTTAAAGTGTTACCAAAGCAAGGACCCTGCATTCTATATTTCTCGTCTCCCACAGTACACGGAACATGGAAATGCAAATGTTTTAGTAAATATAAACTGCTAAATACCTTTTCTCATCAGCAGTATATAGCAGTCTTGTGACTTCTATCAGTGTCTGATTAAAGCTTGTAGGAGGAGTTTTCATTCTCCCCTGATTGTCCTATGAGGATGCAGGACACCAGGCCCTCTGTCTGAACAGTGCTGATTGGCCCTGGGCTGATCGCATTCACTCTCTCAAGAAAAGTCCCAGTGTCTTCACACAGTACCCCACAAAGTGTCATCATCCCACACTGGCCCCCCCCACAGTATCACCCCACAGTTGCCCCACACAATAAAAACACCTGTCCCACATATGTCCCAGTAAAATTATCTGTGCCAATGATCATCTACTACACACATATGTCCATGTGATCACCTGCGCACATCTGTACATGATTATCTGCGTACATCTGTCCGTGATCACACAAACCAATTATTATACATAGTTACATAGTTACATAGTTAGTCAGGTTGAAAAAAGACACAAGTCCATCCAGTTCAACCAAAAAAAAAAAAAAAATAAAAAATAAAATAAAATAAAAAAATAATATATATATATACATATATACATACATATATATATATATATATATACACATATACACATACAACCAAATAATCCCATATACAATACTTCACCCACAGTTGATCTAGAGGAAGGCAAAAAAACCCCAGCAAAGCATGGATCCAATTTGCTATAACGGGGGAAAAAATTCCTTCCTGATTCCCCGAGAGGCAATCGGATTCACCCTGGATCAACTTTACCTAAAGATGTTAGTACCCAGTTATATTATTTACATTAAGGAAAGAATCCAGGCCTTTTTTAAAGCAATCAACCGTGCTGGCCAAAACCACCTCTGGGGGGAGTCTATTCCACATTTTCACAGCTCTTACTGTGAAGAAACCTTTCCGTATTTGTAGATGAAATCTTTTTTCCTCTAGACGTAAAGAGTGCCCCCTTGTCCTTTGTGATGACCTTAAAGTAAATAATTCCACACCAAGTTCACTATATGGACCACTTATATACTTGTACATGTTGATCATATCCCCCCTTAATCTCCTCTTCTCAAGAGAGAATAAATTCAGATTCTCTAATCTTTCCTCATAGCTGAGCTCCTCCATGCCTTTTATTAGTTTGGTTGCCCTTCTCTGCACTTTCTCCAGTTCCCAGATATCCTTTTTGAGAACTGGTGCCCAAAACTGAACTGCATATTCCAGATGAGGTCTTACTAATGATTTGTACAGATGTACTTATTCAGATTTTTTTTTTACAAAAACATGTAGCAGAATACATTTTGGCATCAATTTATGACAAAATTTGATTTTATTGAATTTCTTTTAAAACAGAAAGAAGAAAATATTGTATTTTTTTTCAAATTTTTCACTCTTTTTTTGCTTATATCGCAAAAAATAAAAAACGCAGTGGCGATTAAATACCACCAAAAAAAAGTTCTATTTTTGGGAACAAAATAAGAATTTTATTTGAGTACAGTGTAGCATGACCGCGCAATTCTCATTGAAAGTGCGAGAGCACAGAAAGCTGAAAATTGGTCTGCAAGGAAGGGGGTGAAAGTGCCCAGTATTGAATCAGTTAAGTTAGCGTCAATAACAGATTTTGCTGTTGCTATTAAGCTCACAAATTTAGAATCACTAAAAATATTCCAATAGGGACCAAGTTGAGCTTTGTACCAGGAGAATAATAATTATTTAAGCTGACTAATTTAAACTAACTAGCCTGGTAGGTTGCTATCCAAGGCTTTTGATTCATGTAGCTTCTTTTAAGTTGGACAGCTCCCATATTTCCCAGAAGCCTGTAACATGTAAATAGTTAAGTCAATATGTAAGCAGTTTGGTTAAAAAAAAAAAAAAAGATATATCACCCACAAGGCAGCTTTTTTGCTAACTGTAAGGCCTCATCCACACAGTACGTTTTTGGATGTTTTTACAGCTGATGTTTTCAGCTTCAGACGTGTTTTCCTACAGTCAATAAACCCTCCATCATGTTATCCTATGTATTCAGGCACACAAAGGCTGTTATTAACTGTTTTTGGCTGGGGTGTTTTTTTGGCTGTAAAAAAACCCAAGACCAGTGGGTTCTGAGAGGAGTTTTTCAGCTGTAAAAACGTTCTAACGTCAAAAAAACGCCAGTGGACACTCAAAAACGCGGCTCACCACCGTTTTTTTAACGTTTTTGATCCCATTGAAAAAGAAAAACTATTTAAAAACGCTAACGCTAAGAAATGCTAAAAAACGTTATTACAAAAACGTTGAAACATGTTGAAAAACTCACAAGTTAATGATGTTTTTGTAACATTTTAATCACTTGCCGACCGCCTGCCATGGCTTGACGGTGGCAAAGTAGTTTGTTATCGTGAAACGCCATCACCTGATGGCGGCCGCGATAACGAGTATTATGAGCGCACGCGTGCTCCTGGAGGCGCGCTCACATGCTCACTGTGTTCCGGGGGGGCCAGTGAGCGGGTAGGGCGGACTCGATCTCCGCTGGCTACCCGCAATGGCTCCCCCGCAGTGAGAGAACGGAGGTCCGTGTATGTAAACACAGATCTCCGTTCTGACAGAGGGGGAAGGGATGTGACCACAGGCTTCCTTTATATGGAAGCCGTGATCACTCCCCTCCCCCTGCCAGCCCAGCCCCCATACAGTTAGAACACACTGAGGGAACACAGTTAACCCTTAGAGCACCCCTTCCAGGTTAACCCCCTTCACTGCCAATGGCATTTACACAGTAATCAGTGCATTTTTATAGCACTGATCGCTGTATAAATGCCAATGGTCCCAAAAAAGTGTCAAAAGGATCCGACATGTCCGCCACAATATTGCAGTACTGCTAAAAATCACAGATCACCGCCATTACTAGTAAAATATAAAAAAAGATAAAACCCCCAGAAATGAATTCTCATTATTTGTAAACGCGGCAACTTTTGTGCAAACCAATCAATAAACGCCGATTGCAATTTTTTTTACCAAAAATATGAGGAAGAATATATATCGGCCAAAACCGATGAAAAAAAAATGTTTGTTTTTTTTTTTTGGATTTGTATTTTAGCAAAAAAAAAGTAAGGAATTTTTTTTTTTTTTTTTTGCAAAATTGTCGTTTTATTTTTTTGTTTATAGTGGTGATCAGAAATGACAATTGTCAGTTAAAGCGACGCAGTGCCGAATCGCAAAAAGTGCTCTGGTCCTAAAGGGGGAAATCCTTCCGGGGCTGAAGTGGTTAAAAACGTCCTGTGTGCATGAAGCCTAACAGATGACAACCCCATATGTTATCTGATAATATGAGTTGATCAACAGGTTCTCAGGAAGGTTGAATTTTACTGGGGAGAGGGGACTTATTCTTGTCCTGTTCGCTATTTGTGTCCAGTTTATCCTATGCAAACCTAGGCCTTTGTGTTTAAGAATTTCAGACAAGTCTCAGACAATCTTGTCAAATGCCTTTTAGCATCCTTGATAAGCGATAAGAGAGTTTCAACATTTCTCAACCTTGTCTAGGAGGTCACGTTAATTGCTTTTTTGATATCACATCTCATTTCATATAGCCTACCTGATCTGTGTAAATGAGAGCTAGTAATTACAGAGAAGGGGATTCAATTAGAATTTTGTGAAAAGCATAAAGTATATGTAAATCCAGTCACTAAAATCTCATATAAGATTAAAGATAAAAAAAAGTAATTTTCAATATTTTATAGTTTGCAGCTTTTTTAAAAATAGTACCTGGTGATCCTGTCATGAAGGGCACTTCCTTTTATAATATATGGTGACAATGCTCTGACCCTTTGTCTCATTTGTTCCCCTGCAAACTCTATGCAGTTAGGCCAAATAACTTTCTCGCATATAACCTCAAGACCTCCTCTACTGCAGGGTTTCTCAACCCGTGGTACGCGTACCCCTTGGGGTACGTGCACCACGGGCAGGGGGTACGCCGCACAGAGCTGAGTGAGACTTCTCACTCACTTCTGCTGCGGCATCCTCCTTTCACTTTTGAGATCGCCGCGGCCACCCAGAGAGTGACAGTCTCTGGGCGGCTAAGCGGCGTGTGTGAGAGGAGGAGGGGGGTGGGGTTTCGCACCTGGGAGACTCGGGAGGGAGGGAGGATCCTGGAGGCACGCCTTGAGTGAGACTCCTCACTCGTGCTGCCTCCTTTCAGAAGCGCGCCATGGCCGCCCGGAGAGTGACAGTCTGAGGAGAGAACTCTCCGGGCGGCTGCACACTGCATTCTCCGCTCCCTGCCCAGGTGAGTGAGAGTAGGGGGGGAGATTTCCTG
>BLSH010232229.1:1184617-1197378 GCA_018402905.1 Glandirana rugosa
CGAGGCTTTAGTTTAACCCGCTTCTCCTCCAACTTCATTGAGACGTGTCCGCTGAAGTGACCTGAGGATGAATAGTTTCCTCCCTGTGCTGGAATCACCATTGATATATTTTTAAATCCCTATCATATTCCCTCTTCAGCGTCTCTTCTCCAGGGAGAATACGTTTAATGCTTGTAGTTCCTCATAACTGAGGTCCTCCAGTCCCCTTATTAGCTTTGTTGCCCTTCTCTGGACTGTCTCCATTTCAAGCACATCCATCAGGTCCAGGGCTGATGCAGACATTCTCACAAGTGATAAGTTATAAGTTATATTGGGTTCCCAGCTGACCACTGCCTGAAGCTTGCAGAGTATGCTCTGGAGCTGCTGGATTGTCCTTCAGCCAGTATGCAATCAGACAGGACCTTCAGAGCTTTAGATATGGTGAGGCAAATCTGCTTACCTTAAAGCAGTGGTTCTCAACACCTGTCCTCGGGACCCACTAACAGGCCAGGTTTGCAGGATAACTGAAATGCATGACAGGTGATATCATTTGCTGCTCAGTGATTGCAGTATTCTAGTCTGCATCTCCCCAAGGTAAAACTCTGGCCTGTTGGTGGGTCCTGAGGACCTGAGTTGAGAACCACTGCCTTAAAGTGTAAACAGGCTCACTTTCATTACCAAATAAACAACAAAATGAAAAACCCTACTACTGACGCTACAGGCTAAACTTTTAATTGTCATAGGTCTCCTGCAATAAATGATATTTGTCACTATTACAAGCTCCTGCCACTTCTACTGGCCTGTTCCAGTTACTTGTCTCTGCAGCAGGACCTCAGCTGCCACAATTCTAATGTTTTCTGCTAGGTAAATCCAGCATTGTGCCCCCCCCCCCCAATAGAACACACTGATCAGTGCACACAGGCATTGGCTGCCAGATGTACACAATGACATAATTAACTGTCCTATATTCGGATTGTGTGTACCCAGCTTGAGTTACTCACATTCTCCTGGCCTGAGACCCATCTCCAGTAAATATAAAGAAGTGTCCACATATATAAATTTTTTAGTTAAAAACAGCGCCTGTAAAGCGCTTCTAAACTGCCTCCCAATGTACCCCAGTGTGAAAGCCCGAGTGCATTCACACTGGGGCGGTGCGCTTGAAGGACAAAAAAAAAAGTCCTGCAAGCAGCATATTTGGGGTGGTGCGGGAGCAGTGTATACGCTGCTTCTCCACCGTCTCTGCCCATTGAAATGAATGGGCAGCAATTCCGAAGTGGCTGTACACCACTTCGGAAGTGCCGCATGCCGGCACTTTTAACCCCTTGTTAACCCCTTCTTAGGGGTTAAAAGCGCTCCACTGCCGCCTGAATAGCGGCACCAAAGCGCCGTTATAACAGTGGTAATGCTCAGGCAGCTGCAGTGTGAAAGCAGTCTTACTGGCCCAATCACCAGATGAAAATAGAAGAAATCAAGCCTACAAAGAAACTGCAGCCATCACATCTAAGAAATGGTAAGCTGCAATATAATAAATGTTTGCTTTTCGGTTTAATACCAATTCAAGCTGTGCCCTGCACAAGGCATATGCTGCAGGTGCTGTAACAAACTGAACCACTTTGCTAAATGTTATCATACCACCCCAAATGTACTGTATCTGTTTAAAGCTTAGGGTAGGCTGATCAGGAGCTTGATGATTTGCAAGGTTGTGCAATGTGAAAAGTTCAGACTAATTTTAAACACTGTCACTGTGTAATTATTAAAGCGTAGCTCCACTTTTGTTGAGGAAAAACATTTCCCCCTGGGTGATCTAAGTAAATTATTGGGATTGTAACAACCTTTGTTGCAGATTCCTACCTTTTGTTATTCTGAACAAATCCCTGTTTGTTTCTCTGTGTCTCTGTGCTGAGTGGGTCTAATGGGAGTGACTTCATAATTATCTATCAGGTGTGCAGCTGCAGAGCACTAATGAGGAAATCTGCTGAGCCTGCATCCCTTTAGACATGTTCCTATTGGAAATATCTCACCAAAAATGACATTTGTGTTGCAAGGGATGCCTGAAATCTGACTTGAATCTTATGCAGACTTCTGGGGAAATTGATGAGTCAATCACACAAGCAGGAAATTATGTTTCTGGGGAGTGGTCAGTACACATTCCGTGTACAGAACAACTCCAGGTAGCCATATTGCACTGCAGTTATAGAACATTACAGCGGCTGCAGATTGAAAAGGAAAGGTAATTTTTAATAAAATTCAATTACAATGACTTGTATCGCAATTGTACACACTATATTATTTTTTCTTTATTTGCTATTTTTTTTCCCCACGAAAGTGTAATTACCCTTTAATATCAAACTTCAGCTGCTTTTAGGCTCTGTTCACATCTTGGCGTTCCAAATCGCGGGCGGAATCGCCACGATTCTGCCCGTCATTCAAAATAGCGGCAAATCGCGGGACGCCCGTGCGTTCCCTGTCACTTTCAATAGCACCCCAAATGCGGCGAGCCTCTTGTGAGCGACAAGTGTCCCGTGATTCTGTTTGCACAACGATTTTACTGCGATTGTTGCCTGATACCCCAAGATGTGAATGGAGCCTTAGACACAATAACAAAGGTTTTCATTTTCAATGTCGCAGCTTACAATAGCCATATTCATCATTACCTTCCCCAGGATGCACTGACTTCCCCAAGCTGGCTATGGTAACATCCAGTTTTTAGTGTTGGGTAAGGTAATATTATCTGTCACACTACCTAACAAGCATTTGAGGAGTTTTACAGTTTAAGACACAGAGGGTGGCGCACACCTATTAAGACTAGACTTGTTTCATGTACTTGGATTTAATGTTCTGGATCAGACAGATGCGGAAACATGCCCGGTAGACCAGTGACTGGAAAGAAATATACCCACAGGCCTTTACTGGGTCCCTTACACAAATTATCAAAAAAAATCTGAACCCCCAGATATTTTCAAAGATGCAGCCCTTGAGCAGGCCACCCTAAGCACTTTGGGTTGCAACTGAGGAACTGCTGCAAAACCTTCTGCAAGGGGATATTATAGATTCTGTTGACTCCTTCCATAGGTTTCCAACCTAATTTTTGCCAACAAAAAAGGAGGGAAAATTTGACTATGGGGTTGATTTACTAAAACCGGAGAGTGCAAAATCTTGTGCAGCCATGCATGGTAGCCAATCCGCGTCCAACTTCAGCTTGTTCAATTAAGCTTTGACAAAGATGCCTGGAAGTCGATTGGTTTCTGTGCAAAGCTGCACCAGATGTTGCACTCTCCAGTTTTAGTAAATCAGTTCTGTTGTCTCGACTTTCTCTAGGTAAACTGAGCAATAATACCAGGCTGTTAGAAACTGCCCACTACAGACAATTTTATTTCCCAATGCTGTGGGTTAAAAGTCTTCACTATACTAGACCTCCCTAGAGGCTATTTACATATATAACTTGTATTGCAGGCCAGAAACCTACAGTAACAACTTTCATTACGCACTTTAAATTCATGTCTTTTAGTCTGTGCTCAGCTCTGAGCTGTTTTCAAAAAAATAATGATCACTGTTTTTGCAGGAATACCTGGTGTAACTATTTACTTGGATGATATCCATGTCCTCTCTCTGGATGAACACAATGCAATCCTTAACCAAGTTTTTTTCTCTAAACAAAGAAAATATGTTTTTTGCAAAAACTGAGGTTGGCTTTGTATGCCATACACTCTTATCACTGGGTATACAACCCTTACTTTCCAACGTTGATGCTATACCTAAATTATCCAAGCTAACGGTCAAAGTTTAGCTTGCGGCATTTCTAGGATTCAGAAACTATTGCTTAAGGCTTGTAGCTGACTAGGCTGATATAGAAAATCTTTGTGTTCACTACTTAAAAAGGATGCAGAATGACTGTGGCCACAAGCCTTCTCTGAGGTTGTACTTGCCTTGAAAAACACTGTATAATATCTGCATCAACACTTATTTTTCACCACGTGCATCAACATTTATCTCTTGTGATGATTCCACTACTGCTTTAGGTGGTTTTATCACCAATATACCAGGGAGAGTAGCACCCTGTCGCTTATGCTTCTCAGGCACTCTACCCAGCTAGGCAAAAATATTGTGTAGGTGAATGTGAGGCTTTGGCTACTATATGGGCATACAAACGTTGGTATCACTTTCTTTGTGGTAGAACATTTACCCTTAGACCTGATCAACCAGTCCTTATTTCCTTGTTGTCAGCATCGGGGTCTAGCCACAATCTTTTTTGTAAACCTAGGTGGTCAGATAAGCTGTTTCAGCACAACTTTGACTTTCACTATAGACAAGGAAAGTTAAATCAAGGGGTAGATTATTTGTTCCATGTTGTTCTCAACCCTGAGGAAGGAAAGGAAGACTAAAAAGAACAGCCAGTTGTGATATCCAGTTCACCAGTCTTCATGGTTACACCACAGGACCTGGTGACCGCATGATGATCCAGTGATTCAAGAAATACTGACATACTTACATGATGAATGTCTTCTGCCTTACATCTTCACCCATACTATTGTAACCCAAGAAAGGTGTTTGCCTTTCATGAGGTCACCCAGTAGTAATTCCAACTGCACTTAGACTTTCAGTTCTAAAAATGACTCAAGAAGGTCATTTAGATGTGCAACCGACAAAAAAAATGTCAGTGTGGTGGCCTTGTATAGACAACCAAGAAGAATTTTCAGCTTCGCAATTGTGAACCATACCTACTCAGTGGAAAAAATCTGAAAAAAAATAAATAAATCTGCTCTATTACAAGTCAGATATTTCCCAAAATGCAATCCAATTAGATATACAGTTAGGTCCATATATATTTGGACACAGGCACAATTTTCATACTTTTGGCTCTGTATGCCTCCAGAATAAAATTAAAACAAAACAATCCAAATTAATTTGAAGTGCAGACTTTCAGCTTTAATTTAAGGGGTTGAACAAGTACAAAGTTTAGGAACTGCAACCATTTTTATACACAGCCCCCCCGTTTTCAGGTGCTCAAATGTAATTGGACAAATTAATATAATCATAAACAAAAGGTTCATTTTTAATATTTTGTTGAGTATCCTTTACTGGCAATGACTGCCTGAAGTCTGGGACCCATGGAAATTACCAAAGACTGGGTTTCCTCCTTTCTGATGCTTTACCAGGCTCTAACTGCAGCTGTCTTCAGTTGTTCTTTGTTTGTGGGTTTTTCTGCCTTAAGTTCTGCCTTCAGCAAGTGAATTGGGTTGAGATCAGGTGATTGACTCTGCCATTGCAGTATATTCCACTTCTTTTTCTTCAAAAGCTCCTGGGTTGCTTTTGCAGTGTGTTTTGGATCATTGTCCATCTGTACTGTGAAGCGCCGTCCAATCAACTTTGCTGCATTTGGCTGAATCTGGGCTGACAGTATATCTTTAAACACTGCGGAATTCATTCGGGTGCTTCTGTCTTCTGTCATGTCATCAATAAACACCAATGATCTAGTGCCACTCGAGTCCATGCTTGCCCATGCCATCACACTGTCTCCACCATGTTTTACAGATGACATTGTATGCTTTGGATCATGAGCTGTTCCAAGCCTTCTCCACATTTTTTTCTTCCTTTCATTCTGATACAGATTAATCTTAGTTTCATTCATCCAAAGAATGCTTTTTTAGAACTGATCTTGCTTTTTAAGATGTTTTTTGGTAAAGTCTAATCTGGCTTTTCTATTCTTCAGGCTTATAAATGGTTTGTACCTTGTGGTGAACCCTCTGTATTTGCTCTTGTGAAGTCTTCTCTTGATTGTTGACTTTGACAATGATATGCCCACCTCCTGGATAGTGTCCTTCACTTGTTTGGATGTTGTGAATGAGTTTTTCTTTACCCTAGAGAGGATCCTGCATTCATCCACCACTATTGACTGCTGATTTGGCCACTCCTAATGTTGCTGCTATCTCTCTGATGGATTTGTTTAGTTTTTGAAGTCTTACAATGGCCTGTTAATCTTGCATGGACAGCTCATTTGAACACATGATGTAGGTTCACATCAATAGATTCCAAATGCAAATACCACACTTAGAATCAACTCCAGACCTATTACTTTTGGTCCCTTGAAATAAAGGGGATGGTTATTCTTAAGATCTGTAATTCCTAAACCCTTCCTCTTATTTGGATAAACATACCCTCAAATTAAACTTGAGAATGTGCACTTTCAGCCCATATCCATTATATACCTATGGCTTGAATATATATGTTTTGGTAAGTACCTGAAAAAGAGGAAAATTGTGCCTGTGTCAAAATATATTTTTTTCAGCTGTCCCTGAACTCTCCTCTATGTTATCTAATCAGTACATGTACACAGGGTCGTTTCCAGGCAGTTAAGTTTAGAAGCTTTTTTTGGAACGCAAAAAATGCATTCAGGACAGATGTTCAGAGGCATTTGAACTTGTCAAATGTCTGTAACAGCTTGTAAACGCGCCTAAACGCAGTAACTCGCAATTAGCAGCGTTTCGTTTAGAGGCATTTGTCACTTAAGAAAAAAAAAACACTTCTAGACGCGAACGCGGCTAAATGCGGCATGTAACATCCCCCAGTTATTTTTAAGTGTCGGTTTCTAGCTGTCAAAAAATTGTTCATAAGAGGTTGAAAAAGCGTCCCTTGTACATTAAGCCTAACTGTATGGGAAGAAATTACAGTAGCACTGAAAATTTTTGATATCTTATGGTATCTTATGATTTGTACTCCAAATTGACAGGCGTGGCTAGAGCAGGAATGATAACCACCAAATTTGTTATCACAGTTATGGAAGGATGGTTCTCAAGGTGGGGATTACCACTAGAAATCATTACTGCCAATTGACAGCATTTTATTTTAAAGAGGTTCTTTGGAGCAAAGGAAATAAACACATTTTAACACCATGATACCATCCACAGACCAACGGAGGTGTGGAACATTTTAACCAGACATTTAAAAATGGCCTGAAGACACATCTGCATTAAAGACTCCTTTTCTCCAATTGTTTTCCAAGGCAGAATCCGAGAGATGGGCTCTTCCTTCTTGCAACAGAAAACACAATAGTCCACCATTATAAATTTGTCAGTCTTACCCGTGTGCCTCAGTTGTTTTGTGTTTCCTTCGGAGCCCACAGAAGCTGCAAAATGTTTGTTATTTTTCTCCAGTCTCTGTGCTTGTTGCAGGGTACTCCCTGACCAGCATCTCATTTAGCCCAGCGGGCCTTGGGAGGGCGAGCAGGGGCAGCAATGTGAGCAATGGACAGCAAGAAAAGAGACACATACAACAAGCTAGATGTAAGAAGAATACTCATAGCTTATCTTGAGAGAACAAAGGACTGGCGAAGGACTACCACATTATTCGTCCTCCATACAGGAGTCAATAAGGGAAAACAGGCATCAGAAACAAGATGGCCAGATGGATAAAGCTTGCTATTCAGGCTGTCTATCAGGTGAAAAACCTTGCCCCCCCAAGTGGGGTCACAGCACACTCGACCAGAGCTTGGGCAACCTAGGTCACAGAGAAGGCAGGGGCAACACTGAAGCAGATCTGCAGGGCAGCAACATGGTTCGAGCTTCAGTACCTTCGCAAGGCACCACCACATCGACTAGCTGTCCAGTCAGGACCAGACATTTGGTCACAAGGTGCTCCAAGTCTTATCCCCACCCTAGTAAATATTGCTTGATACATCCTCTTGGATGCTGCCCCGGAGGAAGACGATTGGAGAAAACAGAGTTATGTACCTGGTAACTCTTTTTCTTCCAGTCTTCCAGGGCTGCACAAGTTCCCACCCTAAGCGATAGTACAAAGTATTGTGGGGATACATTGGCTTACTGAGAGTTCCTTTGGTGCTTTAATAATACTGAGGCACACAGGTAAGACTGACAAATTTATAATGGTGGACTATTGTGTTTCCTGTTGCAGGAAGGAGGAGCCTATCTCTCGGATGCTGCCCTGGAAGACTTCTTAGAAAAAGAGTTACCAGGTACCTAACTCAATTACGACTTACAATTTTGAAACCTCAGTTTTGAAGTTGGTAGAACCCCTAGACCTGTGAACTAGAGGGGAGAGGTACCAGGTCATAGAAAAAACTACAGTGATGCAAAAAAAAAAAAAAAAAGGCCAATACAACTACCCTCATTCCTATCCAGTGGGTGATAAGGAAGCCACCAAAAAAATCAAAGTTTGACCCCAATCTAATTTAATTCTGTGCAAATACATAGCCAATTGGGACCAGTAACCTATAGACTGAAGGATGGATCAAATTGGCATGTGAGCAACTTAACCACTTCAGCCCCGGAAGGATTTACCCCCTTCCTGACCAGAGCACTTTTTGTGATCCGGCACTGTGTCGATTTAACTGACAATTGCGAAGTTGTGCGACATTCCCAAACTAAATTGGCGTTCTTTTTTTTCCACAAATAGAGATTTACTTTGGTGGTATTTGATCACCTCTGCGCTTTTTATTTTTTGCGCTATAAACAAACAAAGAGCGACAATTTTGAAAAACAAATAATATTTCTTACTTTTTGCTATAATACATATCCAAAAAAATATAAAAAAACAAATTTATTTATCAGTTTAGGCCAATATATATTCTTCATCATATTTTTGGTAAAAAAATCACAATAGGCGTATATTGATTGGTTTGCGCAAAAGTTATACCGTTTACAAACGATGAGAATTAATTTATGGGGTTTTTATTTTATTTTTATTTTTTTTACTAGTAATGGCGGCGATCTGCATTTTTTAGCGGGACTGCGACATTGCGGCGGCCATATCGAACACTTTTCAACTTTTCACACTTTTTTGGGACCATTGGCATTTATACAGCGATCAGTGCTGTGAAAATGCAATAATTACTGTGTAAATGTCGCTATCAGAGAAGGGGTTAACAGTAGGGGGCGATCAAAGGGTTAAGTGTGTTCCCTGGGATGCGTTTCTAACTGTATGGGGGCTGGGCTGACTGGGGGAGGAAAGTGATCGCTGCTCCCATACAGGGAACATACGATCACTCTCCTTCTCCCCTGTCAGAACAGGGATCCGCTTGTTTACATTAGTGGATCCCCGTTCTGTCAATTCCGGGGAGTGATCGTGGGTGGCCGGCAGACATTGAATATGCCCTACCCCCTCACTGGCTCCACAGCTAGTGTGTGAGTGTGCGAGCGTGCCTCTGGTGAGGCGCACGCGCCCACTATACTCGCTCCTACGGCTGCTGTCAGGTGATGGTGGTTTGTGTCGGAGAGCCATGTTGCCGCCGTGAATCCATGGCGGACGGTCAGCAGCTGGTTAAAGGGGGAGATTCACTAAAACTGGAGCACTCAAAATCTGGTGCAGCTCTGCATAGTAACCGATCAGCTTCTAATGTCAGCTTGTTCAATTAAGCTTTGCCAATAAAACCAGGAAGCTGATTGGTGCAGCTCTGCTTAGAAACCAAATTTTGCATTCTTCCGTTTTAGTAAATAACCCCCAAAGTGTTACTAAACCCACAACAGTAAAATCTGTCTGTATATGCAGAATAGCATGCTTGATATACTCACTGTGGAACTTAAGGGGTCAATCCTCTGCATTGTGTAAAAAGGCTCTTTGATCCTATATGCACAGATCCTCTCACTGCAGGGTCTCTCTTGGCAAGATCAGATAATACACAGTCAGAGTAGTAAAGCTGCACATGCTCAGTTTGGTCTATATTGCTGAAGAGAATATTTCCTTGTTGAGCTGAGCTTTTCAGGTCACATGATATTGACATCACACAAGTGTGTGTATACAGATCCTAAATGACAGCCCAGTCCCTCCCTCCTCCTCCATGCACAGTAACTAAAAAAGAACACAGTGGGTGGGCTGCCACATCTTGATTGATGGATGATCCGCCTCCCATAAGAGCATGAGGGCACAGGCTATAGTGGAAATCTCCCGCTACCTGAACACTCAACACTTGGGCAGACCCTGCAGTTTATCACGTGACCGTGGTATATAGATCAGCCAAAAAGGTATATAGTGGCAGTATTTTAATGTAAAAGGAAGATTTATAAGCTGTGGTTACTGTGGGTGGGGGGGGGGGGGTGGGGGGTGGTTTGGGTTGATTAACTATTTACATATTACTGGGTTTAGTAACACTTTAATACCTGTTCAAGATTCTTTGGCCAGCCACCAAATCTTTACCTAGGCACCTGACTAACTATGTGCTTTAAAATGTTCTCATTTTTTTTTTTAAGAAAATGTTATGGCATTTTTGCTTTAAGAGCTAGTAGGAGGAGTCTGAGAAGGAAGTTTGTGTGAGTAGAAATGATGGTGGCCTATTAACAGTCTGTCTGAGTTACAACAGTCCTCTTATAGTGAAAATGGATGGGTAGAGAGGCCCCATAGGATTCCAAGCAAGTGGCTTGCTTGGAATCCCGCCCCAGCTTCAGAGACCTTCTGAAGAAGTCCCCTCCCATGCGGGACATAACGCATAAGGGTGGGGCCTATTGAGTGATGTCATCACATTTATCAGAACAACCGCTTGACAGTGAGTGTGTCAGCGGTGTATTAGCAGCTTTAGGCTGGAAGTGATTCTCTTGATCTTTACAGATGGGATTTTTAAAAACTATTTTACACTACTATAATGTGAGTATATATTGTGTTTTTACTAATACATCTTTTGCAAATGGAGAGCACTAGATTGGATTTTTATTACATTGAGGGATACATGAAACACTGTGAAGAGAGCATTGCGGAATTTATATGATGAGGTGAGGCTGCATTTGATAGGCGCAGGTAAGTCTGCATTTGATGGGCGCTTGTAAGGCTGCATTTGATGGGCGCAGGTGAGGCTGCATTTGATGGGTTCAGGTGAGGCTGCATTTCATAGGCGCAGGTAAGTCTGCATTTGATGGACACAGGTGAGGCTGCATTTGATGGCTGCTTGTAAGGTTGCATTTGATGGGCGCAGGTGAAGCAGCATTTGATCGGCGCATGTGAGGCTGCATTTGATAGGTGCAGGTCAGGCTGAGCCAGGAGGGGGCGGCAAAATGAAGTTTCGCCTAGGGTGTCAAAAATCCTTGCACCAGCCCTGCATGTGTATTTATGTTATCTTGATTGAGTCTACTAGGTATAGTCCTGATGTTTGAATCAGACGTAAGTTCGACTCGAACATCAGCTGTTCATTTGTTCTTAGAGCAAACAAACAAATGGGGTGCTTGCGGAATGTTTGCTTGCTCCAGAGTGCCCCATAAGGTACTGTGGGATAGCAGTGCATTGATGATTGCTGATTGGCCAAAGCATGCACAAGACCTGTATGCTTTGGCCAATCACAGCAGAATGTGCACGCCCCACACTATAAAAGTCTGCTGCTTACATGGCGGCTCAATATAGTGAATGAGTGGAGATTAGGCAGGTAGTTAGTGTAGTGTGCAGTCAGTCAGTGTAGTATATATAATACAGTTCAGAGTATATAGTGCAGTCAGTGTAGTATATATAATACAGTTCAGAGTATATAGTGCAGTCAGTGTAGTATATATAATACAGTTCAGAGTATATAGTGCAGTCAGTGTAGTATATAATACAGTTCAGAGTATATAGTGCAGTCAGTGTAGTATATATAATACAGTGGAGAGTATATAGTGCAGTCAGTGTAGTATTTATAATACAGTGTAGAGCAGGCATCCTCAAACTACGGCCCTCCAGCTGTTCCGTATCTACACATCCCATGAGGCATTGTAAAACTCTGACATTAACAGACATGACTAGGCATGATGGGAATTGTAGTACCTGAACAACTGGAGGGCCATAGTTTGAGGACCCCTGGTGTAGAGTATATAGTGCGGTCAGTGTAGTATTTATAATACAGCGGAGAGTATATAGTGCAGCCAGTGAAGTATATATAATACAGTTCAGAGTATATAGTGCAGTCAGTGTAGTATACAGGCAGTCCCCTAGTTATGAACATCCGACTTACAAACGACTCCTACTTACAAACGGAGGGAGACAACAGGAAGTGAGAGGAAATCTCCCCCTAGGAAGGGAAATTCACTCCTGTTAGAGTTATTATGGGAAAAAGGGGTCTCCACTGATGCTTTATCACCAAGGTTTGTTTCCACAACAACCCAAAATTTTCAAAATCCAGTTATCATTGGGACAGGAAGTGAGGGGAAATCTTCTGAACAGAAACATAGACAGTAAAACAAACATTACAGGGGCGTTAACCCTTCCCTATGCTATCCAAAAAGCTTAAAAATATTTGTTTTGGCTGAAGCTACACTTAAAAAATGTCCCTGTTCTGACTTACAAACAAATTCGACTTATGAATAGTGTTGAGCGAACCCGGACTGTAACGTTCGGGTCCGTACCGAACTTTCGGGTGTCCGTGGCACGGACCATGACCCGGACATTTCAAAAATCGTTCGGGTTCGGTCCGGGGTTCTGCTATTTTACTCCACATGTTGAGAAGCTGCAGGGCAGCCAATCAACAAGCGTTTCACTGGTTTGCCCTTAGAAGCCATCACAGCCATGCCTACTAATGGCATGGCTGTGATTGGCCAGTGCATCATGTGACCCAGCCTCTTTATAAGCTGGAGTCACAGTGCTGCAGTCACATGCTCCTTGGGTTAGTGTAGGGAAAGGAAGCTGAAAGCTTGAGGAAGAGATTTGAGACATTTTAAGACCTGATCCTGCATCCTGAGATAGATTACTTTACTACTGCTGTCTGTGCTGTTGCTCTGAGGACAGATAGCAGAAATTAGAGATTTCACATACCGCTGCTTTGAGTTGCAGATCAAGCTCTGCATAAAACAACGATCGCTACGATCGTGCTCAACGAT
>BLSH010232229.1:1265592-1285358 GCA_018402905.1 Glandirana rugosa
AGTGGGAATAAGCCTTTCCCCTTGGTAAACATGCACCTGTTTATGATGTGTTCGCACGGTGAAAAATCAGAGAATGAACTAGTGGTTTAACCGCGTACACCGTGGTACGCTGGATTAGAGGGGTTGCCGACCATCTAAGGGCTGAATCAGCCCCCCCTCTCTCGGACCAACTCTACACCATTAAACGAACGCTACTTCACCTCCCTATGTTTCCTACAAAAGCAAGAAAGGAGGGAAGTACGTCTGTGCCGACAGGTTTAATCTTGCCGCTGACCACAACACCTCTTTGGGGAGACACAGGTGGTTATATTGGACATTATACCCTCCCCACCTGGAGTTACTGGTCAATAACCGCGGCATGAATTAACGAACACCAGTCGCCGTTCTAATTTGGACAGCCGTGTCTGCATGAAGGGAGGAAAGAACGAAAACATCCTTTGTATCCCTCCACTTCATCGCAAGCAAATTACCACATCTCAACCAGGCTCTCTCCCCCCCGACTAAGTCGGGAATCTACCAGCCGTTGGGGAGATTAGGTCGCATGGTGCCACATGCGCCAATTTGGTGATCAAGTAAGAGACTAAAAAGTGGCACGCTTGTGTAGTATTTGTCCACGTACAAATGGTTCCCCTTTCCGAATAAGGGTGACACAAAGCTGCACACAATTTTGCCAGCACTCCCCATGTAGTCTGGGCATCCTTCCAGCTCTAAGTGGCTATCTTTGCCCTCATAAACCATAAAACTACATGTATAGCCTGTGGCCCTGTCACAGAGCTTATACATCTTGACCCCATATCTGGCACGCTTGTTGGGGACGTACTGTTTGAAAACAAGACGGCCAGCAAATTTAATCAGGGACTCATCCACGCACACAACTTGGTTGGGAATAAAATGTGCTGCGAATGTCTGATTGAAGTGGTTTATGAGGGGCCGAATTTTGTAGAGCCAGTCAAATTCAGGGTCTCCATATGGACGATTGAGTTGATTGTCACTGAAGTGCATGAACCGCAGAATCTGCTCGTATCTTGTCCTGGCCATGGAAGCAGAGTAGACATACATGTGATGAATTGAGCCAGTGGACCAATATAACCACAATTCAGGTAGTTTATGTATGCCCATGTTGAGGATAAGGCCCAGAAAGGTCTTAAATTCGGAAACCGTAATTGGTTTCCAATTTCTGGCAAGTGACAAATGGGGATTAGTGGTGATGTATTGACCAGCATATAAATTGCTTTGGCCCACAATAGATCTATAGAGATCTTCGGTGAAATACAGCGAAAAAAAATCAATGGCCCTAAAATCAACTGTATTCACCTGAATTCCGGGTTGGGCAGTGAATGGGGGAATTACAGGCGCTGCATCAGTGGTGGGTTGCCAATAAAGTTTTGCAAATGCGTCAGTAAGGGCACTATGGGTTCTGTGGGCCTGTGTTCTTCATCTTCGTGGCTGCGGGGCACTACTTGTGCTAGCCACACCAGCTTGAACTGCACTTATGGGACTCGCCACGTCACCAAGTGCTACTGCAGTGCTGGTTGTATGACCAGGATGTACTAGGCCGCTGGTGCTTGCCAGGTCACCAGAAGGGGTAGCGGCGCTAGTACTGGCTCTCTGCTCCATATGAGAGCCCTGCGGTTCTTGCACCTCAGCGACAGCTAAACAGGATCTTGTACGCCTGACCTTAGCAGGGATCACCCAATCGTCAGAGCTATCTGTCATGGAGCCGCTGTCGAATACCTCCTCGATTGGTGAGTCTGAATCTAACAGTGAGTCTTCCCCATCGCTCTCATCTGTCATACTCACAATCGCGTAGGCCTCTTCACTAGTGTACCTCGGATTAGACGTGGCCTCTAAATCTATAGGTACACTAGTGAGACTCACAGGCAAAAAAGTGCACCTGGTTGTCAGAGCCTGTGTCAAGTCGCTACCAAAATCACTGTCAGAATTCGCAGGGATCGGGTGTGTTCTCTGCGAAGTCTGCAGATATGTGTGTTGTGTTTTGTAAGTGACAGCGATCTATTGATCCTGCACTTGGGTGGGCTGGGCTGGGCAGAGAGGCTAAACACAGGTGATAGCAGTTATCTGGGATGATCCCTCTAACGCTGCGTTTTTTTTAGAACACTAATCTAAGGGGAATGCTAATATATATCTGATCAGATTGCAGATATTGATCTGATCAGATACTGCAATAGTATCTAACACCTACCTAATGTTTGTGTGCTTGTCTGAGTACCTAACTAACTGGCCCTGCCTGGTATTTACGCTGACCCTAACGCATGCTAAAACCTAACTGGGGTCACCGCCGGGTGATCAGGGGTTAAAACCTATAAAAGGTAAATAAAATAATATACGGCGGGTAATCAGATGGGGGAAAAAGCTAGCTAGCTAGCATCACCCGTGACACTTATATGGTGATCACAGGTGACAGGGGGCAATCAAGGGGTTAAAAACTTTATTGGGGGGGGCAAGGGGGGTATTTACACCTACCTAGGCCTACTAGTAACCTACCCTAACACTTATTTAGTGTCACAAGGGTCACAAGTACAGCGTACAGGTAAAAATCAGATCGCTGCACTATATGACACTGTGACAGAGGGTGACAGGGAGTGAAGGGGTTAACTGGGGGGCGATCAGGGGGCGATCAAAGGGTTACATGTGCCTATGTGAACTGGTGTCAGTGTGCTGTTGATGCAACTCACGTTTTTCAATGTCTCTCTCTCCTCTCTGCAACTGAAAAGAAAGCAGAGAGGGGAGATGACATCACTTCCCCTACCTGTGTTTACATTTCCAGGCAGGGGAAGGAATCTCATTCGCTGGACAATCAACAGGAATAGACCAAAATCCATGGGTCTATTCATGTTGACTGAATGGTCCTGCAACAAATGGGACCCGCCGCGACTGCACTGTGGGCGCGCGCGCCCCCTAGCTGTTCCTGCGATCGCCATCTATTTACGGCGATTCGCGGTAAGCGTCCACACCGCCGCAGTAAATATACTGTGCGCTGTGTGGAACTAGTTAAAAGAAAGTGACATTACAGGAAATTAACAATTTGAGGTGTGGCTTGTCATGGTGAATGTTTCCTGTGCAAACTCCATTAGCAGGGAAGGCAGCAGCATGGATTCCTTTACTATGCTTTATCTCATGTTTGGCCTCCTGCAGATGATGCTGATGTATGAGCAATTGTCTGAGCAGAGGAAGGGGAGAAAGGCATCCAGGTGATATTGGGTACATCCAATTGTTTCCTAGAGATATTCTAAAGGGCACTTTCATGATTTACGCACCTACCCTCAGACGTTGATGTCAACCACCGTCAAGCAGCACAAACAGGAAGGGCATAGAAGGAAGTGACTGCATGACACTCTGTGCTCTCCTCTATCATTACAGGGTATTGTGGGACATTATATTCCTCCTGCATGATTTTTTTAAAAACTCATTTTAACCCACCTCAAATGCACTGAAAATGGGAGGCATTGAAAGGCTTCAAACTCCTCCAGGTTTGACATGAGGCTTCAATTTTGAAGCGAAGGGATGCAACACTAACGCTTCAAGTTTGGATAATGTGAACAACACTGTGTGCTGTCCATAGTATTATTTGCATAGGTATTTGAGGATCATTAACAACGCCCACCCCTCAAACATCCTTCTTTCAATGCCAGTGTGAACTTACTCTAAAGCCTCGTACACACGGGACGTCGATCGCATACAACAGGTTGTACGAACGACGGTTGTATGCGAAATCGATCATTAGTACGCGCGATTAGAACAGCCGACGTACGACGGTCGTACAACAGGAGTTGTATGAGCGAACTAGAAAACGTGGTAGTACCAACAAGCGGTCATACAACCGTTGTATCGTGTGTACAGAGAAGTTGGTCCAACAAGTTGTATTGTGCAAAACACGCATGCTCAGAAGTCAGGAAAGGCTTACAGTGTCCAATTTTCACATCCAAACTAATTCATTTTGTAAGGTAAAGATGTCCTTGATAGAGTTGAGCGAATCCGAACTGTAAAGTTCGGGTCCGTACCGAACTTTTGGGTGTCCGTGTACCGAACCCGAACGTTTGAAAAAACGATCGGGTTCGGGTTCTGGGTTCTGGTATTTTATCATGCATGTTGAATAGCTGCAGGGCAGCCAATCAACAAGCGTTTCACTGGTTTTCCCTAGAAGCCATCACAGCCATGCTACTAATGGCATGGCTGTGATTGGCCAGTGCATCATGTGACCCAGCCTCTATATGAGGCTGGAGTCACAGTGCTGCATGTCACATGCTCTAAGGTTAGTGTAGGGAGAGCATTCTGCCAGTGCTGTGAGGGACAGATTGTGAGGGACAGATTGCAGATCTAATAACTAGGTAGACATTACTACTACTGCTGTGAGGGACAGATTGCAGTGATAATCAACCCCATTGCGTTAACAGTTTCCAAAAACACTTACAGTATCTCACAAAAGTGAGTACACCCCTCACATTTTTGTAAACTTTTTATACTATCTTTTCATGTGACAACACTGAAGAAATGACACTTTGCTACCATGTAAAGTAGTGAGTGTACAGCTTGTATAACAGTGTAAATTTGCTGTCTCCTCAAAATAACTCAACACACAGCCATTAATATCTAAGCCGCTGGCAACAAAAGTAAGTACACCCCTAAGTGAAAATGTCCAAATTGGGCCCAATTAGCCATTTTCCCTCCCCGGTGTGATGTGACTCATTAGTGTTACAAGGTCTCAGGTGTGAATGGGGAGCAGGTGTGTTCAATTTGGTGTTATTGCTCTCACTCTTTCATACTAGTCACTGGAAGTTCAACATGGCACTTCATGGCAAAGAACTCTCTGAGCATCTGAAAAAAAAGAATTGTTGCTCTACATAAAGATGGCCTAGGCTATAAGTAGATTGCCAAGAACCTTAAACTGAACTGCAGCACGGTGGCCAAGAACATTCCGTGGTTTAACAGGACAGGTTCCACTCAGAACAGGCCTCGCCATGGTTGACCAAAGAAGTTGAGTGCATGTCCTCAGCACCATATCCAGAGGTTGTCTTTGGGAAATATACGTATGAATGCTGCCAGCATTGCTGCAGAGGTTGAATCGGTGGGGGGTCAGCTTGTCAGTGCTCAGACCATACGCTGCACACTGCATCAAATTGGTCTGCATGGCTGTTGTCCCAGAAGGAAGCCTCTTCTAAAGATGATGCACAAGAAAGCCCGCAAACAGTTTGCTGAAGACAAGAAGACTAAGGACATGGATACCTGGAACCATGTCCTATGGTCTGATGAGACCAAGATAAACGTATTTGGTTCAGATGGCATCAAGCTTGTGTGGCGGCAACCAGCTGAGGAGTACAAAGACAAGTGTGTCTTGCCTACAGTCAAGCATGGTGGTGGGAGTGCCAGAGTCTGGGGCTGCATGAGTGCTGCCGGCACTGGGGAGCTACAGTTCATTGAGGGAACCATGAATGCCAAGCCAACATGTACTGTGACATACTGAAGCAGAGCATGATGCCCTCCCTTCGGAGATTGGGCCTCAGGGCAGTATTCCAACATGATAACAACCCCAAACACACCTCCAAGAAGACCAATGCCTTGCTAAAGTAGCTAAGGGTAAAGGTGATGGACTGGCCAAGCATGTCTCCAGACCTAAACCCTATTGAGCATCTGTGGGGCATCCTAAAACATGAGGTGGAGGAGCGCAAGGTCTCTAACATCCACCAGCTCTGTGATCTCATCATGGAGGAGTGGAAGAGGACTCCAGTGACAACCTGTGAAGCTCTGGTGAACTCCATGCCCAAGAGGGTTAAGGCAGTGCCAGAAAATAATGGTGGCCACACAAAATATTGACACTTTTGGCCGAATTTGGACATTATCATTTAGTCGTGTACTCACTTTTGTTGCCAGAGGTTTAGACATTAATGGCTGTGTGTTGAATTATTTTGAGGGGACAGAAAATTTACACTGTTACATAAGCTGTACACTCACTACTTTACATTGTAGCAAAGTGTAATTTCTTCGGTGTTGTCACATAGTATACATTTTTTACAAAAATGTGAGGGGTGTACTCACTTTTGTGAGATACGGTATATTCAATGCATGTTCTAAATGAAACCTGTCACAGTTGCTTGTGCTGGAAGCTTGCTTTGCTGTTAAATATAGAAGGGTTTAGTTTTGCTTCTAGTTTAGGGAGGGAGCATTTGTCACGGGATGAAGTCCTGTTCAGAGATTGTTCAATTGCATCACACAGGTAATTCAGTTTCCAAATTCCAAGGTAGACAGGAATAGAGTTAGAATTTATGACAGAAATATCTCATTGTTTTGGTATTTAAGATACATAAATAACCAGGGCTGGCTCAAGGGCCACTCATAACTAAAATATCACGTTTGGGTGAACTGTCACTTTTATTTGAGTGGGAGGTGTTCTGTAGTCTAGCAGGGAAGACTTCAGGCAGTCAGGACAACAATGCTTATGATTTCAGTGGCCTGACCCCTTTTGACATACTATGTATTAATCACTCTGCCCTGCCTATTTCTGCTTGCAAAATTTAAAGGCTGTAAGTGGAAAATTGGTGGCTCCTCCTGTACCAACTGAGTGAACGCTGTAATATTCGTAAAGTGGACAACCACTGGGAAGGCCTTGAACGATCAGAACATCAGTACATTATGCCTAGGGATCTACATTTCTTGATCCTCACAGTCAACTCAACGAGTAGCAAAACAGCCATTGTAAAATCTAGAAATCAACCTTTAAGTGCCATTTATTTAAAGATAAAAACACTCCAGAAGATTGTAAAAGTACCTATGTACATAGTAAACAATTATTTGCACTAGGGCCTGTTTTGAACAGTGAACATTACGGTGCCATTGAATCCCAGAGAGAAAGCTGTTAAAAGATGATAAAAAATTATGAAAATTCAATAAAATCTTTTCAAATATAAAAGATGATAAAAAAGATGCCAAAATGTGCCTACATTTGCAGTATTCAGTTATTTACACTATACCCCAATTTCAACAGGACCCCCAATAGGCATCGTAAACATCGGGTACCCTAAATATGGCTGTAACATGTAACACGCTCCAAAGATGAACTTTATACTCACTGCAGCTCTTGGTATGTGGTCTGTGCAAGGATTTCACAAGATAGGTGCCGAGCTCCTCATATTCTTCCAGGTATCCAACCTGCTTTCTTTGATACATTGATTCCTGTGTCCAAATAATCTATATTTTTACCTCCTGCAAAATATATCTACACACACCGAAGGGTTGGGGACCCGATGGACCACGTGATATCAGCATGTGGCATCAACAATAAGCGTTGTAATGTAATTTGCCTTTTGCAGAGTAGAGTAGGGACTGGCCAGAGAGGGATTACTTTGATGTACTTGGCAAATTCAAACATGAATGGATATACAGAGGTTACAATACTGCACTACCAAAAAAATAAAAGATAAAAACAGTAAGCAGCCAGCATGACTATAATAACCAGTATTGTGTATGTTAACGTAAAATCAAGTGCAGCGCTAAAAATTGTTTATTTGCATAAACATCACAATTTAAGTACATAATATAATAGAATTAATAAAAGTGAAAGCAAGAGAATTAAAGTGCCATAAAGTGTCCAGAATCCAAAATTAAAGAAAAATGAATTAAAATGAATCTCTTGATAGTTTTCCTTTCTTTTTCTCCGTGGATATATATAGTACAGTCCACAGCGGGGCTGAATAAATAAAGTGTGACCTCCACCTGCATGCAGTGATGACCATCACCAAACGAGATAATAAGGTACTCTTACCAGAATGAATCTGGATAAACGTGTAGCATCAAAAGACCAGACGTTCTTAACTAGCGTTGATCAATACTTGCATCCCTCTTCCTGCATAGGCACCATCCACCACTTCCCATATAGGATAAGCTACTATCCGGGTTGAGGTATCCAAATCACCATATCATACTAGTAATCCAAGGTGGCTAGTTGCATAAGACCTTGAGTCTGCTCCTCACAACATTGCTGCAAAACACCCAGTTTCTTGCTACTCATTGTTTTTGGTATGCGATGACCGTGTGTAAGATTGGGGTGATCAGACTCAAGGTCTTATGCAACTAGCCACCTTAGATTACTAGTATGATATGGTGATTTGGATACCTCAACCCGGATAGTAGCTTATCCTATATGGGAAGTGGTGGATGGTGCCTATGCAGGAAGAGGGACACAAGTATTGATCAACGCTTGTTAAGAACGTCTGGTCTTTTGATGCTACGGGCTTATCCAGATTTATTCTGGTAAGAGTACCTTATTATCTCGTTTGGTGATGATGGTCATCACTGCATGCAGATGGAGGTCACACCTTATTTATTCAGCCCCGCTGTGGACTGTACTATATATATCCACGGAGAAAAAGAAAGGAAACTATCAAGAATTTCATTTGAATACATTTTTCTTTAATTTTGGATTCTGGACACTTTATGGCACTTTAATTCTCTTTAATTCACTTTTATTAATTCTATTATATTATGTACTTAAATTGTGATGTTTATGCAAATAAGCAATTTTATGCGCTGCACTTGATTTTACGTTAACAAATTCAAACATGAGTTCTCTTTGTACATGAGCGCAGTCTAACCTGAGTCACTGCGCTCCTCTTCATGTAGTCAATGCTTCCAACCTCTCCTTTTTGAGGTCTTTTGTGTTATCGGTGTCTCTGTAGAGTAGGACTTCCACAAGGTTACTGAGACATGAAGTGAAAGTAAATCTCTCTAGTGAAGAAGAGAGCAATAAAAATAATTTTTCTTTAATTGGGGATTATATAGGAGATATAAACCTCCTATAGGAGCTTTTATTGTCCTTATTGGTATTGGGGAAATTCCCCTTACACCCTTACTCAGAGACAGTGATGCTTATTTCAGGTATTTAAAATAATTTATTAGGCTAAGCATAGCCAAAAAGAATAAATTAATAGCAAGTGTACCTATATAAACAATCAAAAAGGTAACATTACAGAGAGATATGGTTAGACACCTACAGTATTGTGAATAAGAGTAATTAACATAATTGAATTGCATTTACCTAGCAACAGTACATAAAGACAGTCCTAACTTATTATAACAGCCCCAGTTTTGTTACACTGGCCAGTGTATGATGAAAAAAGAAAGTTGGCCGACAAAGTTGGCGCCTTTGAAGAAAGCACAACTGTTCCCAGTAGACAGCAGTATAATGTTAAATTCTTACTCATTCTCTGATCTGATGTCAGGGAATACAGGGAACGCTCCCTGCTCCATGGTGCGATCGAGCTGCTCTGCCGATTCCCGGCCGGTGCACGTGCAGGGGCGCGCTGTTATGATGCACAGACAGGCTATTTAAATGGACAACACTAAGGTGCAAGTGTTGTCCATTCTACAACGTTATTGTGCACCTGTAAGTTTACTCTTCTTGATTCCTGCATCTCTGAGACCCGGATATTCCTGACCCTGCTTGTTTGCTGCCCGCACTGACCTCTGCTTGTCATGACCACTCTTCTGGATTACCCCTTGTACCTCTGCTGCCAGCCTGATGCCAACCCTGCCTGTTTCTGACCACCCCTGAGCCTGCTCCTTCTATACTGTATTTGCCTGCCAGTTGCCGACCCAGCCTGTACCACCGACTTCCTGTGCACGAGACCTCATTGGACATCTCACCACATCATCACCATTGGACCAGTCCAGCCCTCACGCCCCCTTGCACTCCCGAACTCCCTGTCTGCTCTACCAGGGGTTCGTGAATCAGGGCCATAAGAGTGGTTGCTCCCTGCATAAGACAGACTCCTCTGCCAGGAACGTGACATCTGCACTCTTCTTCTGGGCAGCACAGTATCAGATCCAGTGAACTCTGGCAATACACCACTGTTCCCCCTTCAATGCAACCTTGTGATGCTCTGCCTCTCAGCTGCAGACCCCCCCCCCTTGCTTTCATGCATCAGCAAATCACTGTTTTTCTAGGACTGACCCAGACCCAGCCAAGATGGCTGCCAACTGCACTAGAGACTCTCCATAAACGGGCATTGCAAAGTGCTCTTCTTAAAGATGGCTGCTGCACTTCTGCATTCATGAATATTCAATTTCACCCTGTAAACACTGCAGAAGGAAAATACAGCAGAAACAAAGGAAGAAGTTCTGCAGTATATACCAGCTACAATTTTAAAGATAAAAAATCTCTGTACCCAGCGCTTATGTCTTTCCTTCCTATGTTGATGGTTAATATGGGTTTGTTGGTCGGCTGCCGCTTATATATTGATTAACCTAATGTGGACTTTAACTGCTGTGTGTTTGCCTCAGTACACCTTTTAGTCAAAGATAGCAGCGCCGCTACTACTTTTAGTATGTGTAGTTCTCCTAATAATTCACTCCCCCTGTTACTTACACTCTTGGTTGTGTGAATCAGATATACATAAAATCCTTAAAACCATTGACAAGTTTCTCTTATCACGTGAAAAATTATGTCAGAAACATTTGCATAAAAAACATATAAAACGTTCACATGTATATCTATTAAGCTCTACCAGTGCTTGTCATTAATGCATCAGTTCGTGCACCGGTCTTATTGAAGTCCTGTTCGTTTCAAGCTTAAATTAAAAGATTGTTGCTGAGAAACAAATCCTTTGGTAAAAAGTAATTCTAAGACATTGTATCAAACGATTATCCTCTTTATATCTTTGTTTTTTCCACTGCCATATATCCTATTTTGCTGATTGCCGATTTAACACTTTACACCCCCTCCTGGGTCGCTGCTTACCAGATCAGCTGTTTGAGCGCGCTGTCCTGCTCCTTATGGGTGAGCCGGAAAACCACTTTGGACTTTCTCTCCTCCGTGATAAGGGTCCACCTTTATTAGGATTCCAGTTCCTTAAATGACCATCATAGTCTCTTCCACTGTACTGGCTGTATTTTCCATTGGAATCCCGGAATTACAGGACACAGGAACATCAGCAGACAGGATGTGCTCTGACATCACTTCCTGTGTCAACTGACCAACTTCCTCTGATGTCACCACATGACATCAGAGGAAGTTGGTCATTTAAGGAACTGGAATCCTTATAAAGGTGGACCCTTATCACGGAGGAGAGAAAGTCCAAAGTGGTTTTCCGGCTCACCCATAAGGAGCAGGACAGCGCGCTCAAACAGCTGATCTGGTAAGCAGGGACCCAGGAGGGGGTGTAAAGTGTTAAATCGGCAATCAACAAAATAGGATATATGGCAGTGGAAAAAACAAAGATATAAAGAGGATAATCGTTTGATACAATGTCTTAGAATGACTTTTTACCAGAGGATCTGTTTATCAGCAACAATCTTTTAATTTAAGCTTGAAATGAACAGGACTTCAATAAGACCGGTGCACAAACTGATGCATTAATGACAAGCACTGGCAGAGCTTAATAGATATACATGTGAACGTTTTATATGTTTTTTATGCAAATGTTTCTGACATAATTTTTCACGTGATAAGAGAAACTTGTCAATGGTTTTAAGGATTTTATGTATATCTGATTCACACAACCAAGAGTGTAAGTAACAGGGGGAATGAATTATTAGGAGAACTACACATACTAAAAGTAGTAGTGGCACTGCTATCTTTGACTAAAAGGTGTACTGAGGCAAACACACAGCAGTTAAAGTCTACATTATATACCAGCTACAGTCCAGGTTACAGCATGAATCAATGTGGGTCAATGTTATCAGTATAGCTAACATGATCATGAAATGCACATGTGATGGGCTCAAACATAGGCACATTTTGCTGTTCATGTGAAATTAATAGCTCATAGACCTTCCCCCATTCCTGCCTTCCTAATGCCTCCCTGTAATGTCCAAGTTATTCTGGTTCCTACAATCACCAGGGACCCACTTACCCATGTGACAGTGCATGGCCCAGCAATTGGCCACTAAAGCTCACATAGCTGCATTCTGGGAGCAAGAGAAGTGACAACTAGAAGTAATCTTTCCAAAGTGAAATGAAATCCCCTTCTACACATTTGTCATTGGAACAAGTGTCTTTATTTAAGGATTCCCCCTCTGTTACTGTGATAACAATGATGTTTGGGATTTCACATTCATTTCTTTTATGGTAAAAATATTTGTAGCCTGGTACTGGTATTTTTGTCTCCACTGAATGTTTTTGGCCACTTGGCAACACAAAGCTACATATATCAGTCTCACCTGCCCACTCTCTCATTACTTCACTCTTTTTTTCTCCCCCCTCCTTCACTCATCTGACAGCTCAAGACATTCTGAGAAATGTAGTTCTGTGGAGGGGCAGATGTGTTGTGTGGAGAAGCAAGACTACAGATCCCAAGGTGCAAGGGCACTTGGAGGAGAAGCTGGGGGGATTCATAGCACAATGCCCATGAAAGCTTGGGGCAGTTGGCACTGGGACAAAACAGAGCATGGACCTCCGTGGCATTGTGTCTGGCCATTCAGAATCCTAACCATGAGTGGAACCTGCACTTCAGTATTTACCACTGCATGGCCAGGATACAGGCGTACCATCTGTTTTGCCACTGCCGAACTATCAGATGGCCTCTGGCTCGGTTCACACTTGTGCGATGCGGGAAACCCTGCAAATCTAGTGCTCTCTGCAAGCCACTGCGGGTGTCAATGCAAAGTTAATGACACCCCCACATCGGTTCACAAATCACAGTGTGAACTGTGAAATGGTGCAGGAATCGGAATGCATGGGTGTAAACACCCATGCGATCCGATTCCAATGCAGACCAAAAAAGGGTCCAGCGCCATTTTGGTCCGAATGCGATGCAAATTCAGCCATATAATATGTATGGCTGAACTTGCATTGCATAGACATCACATGGGATCTGCACAGCAATTCGGTGTGAATCACATGCAATGTCTGACATTGTTATAGTGTGAACCGAGCAGGAGAGTTACTGAAACTGCTCATCATCATCCACTGTGCCGCTTGCCCTAGACTTAGCTACAGAGGTAGATGGGGCCCCATATTTCTCTTGCTAATGCTGTGCCTCAGGAGTGGTGAGAGGGTAGTTAACCCCCTATCTATACTGTTGGCAGGAACTGAGTTTTCCCAGAAGTCAGCTAATCACCATGCTTCCGTACATAGACTCACTTTAAGTAACTAGCAGTAGAACTGCACAATGAATTCCTATCCAAGACAACACTGTGTTTTCTTTCTTTTTGAACTGATCTTACATTTGACCTATCATCATTATATATTTGTCTTCCTGACTATTCTACAACTAAACCAAGGTCTACACCAGCACTCCCAAAATACCCTAGCTGGATGCAGGCTTCCTTGACACTGTTAAAAATGCACCAACACCAAAAGGACCCAAATGATTGCTGGCGGAAGAAACAGCTCAAAGGTTGCCCCCTTTTGACTCAAGTTTATCTTCACGTCACCTGTTATCTGCTCTGGTCTGGCCAGGCTTGGGTGACGCCCTTCAGTCAGTCTTGGACATAACATAGCTACCCCTGCCCTTTGTTGCACATTACCATTCACTACCATATCCTATTATCACTCTGTCAGACTTCTCTTGTTTGGTCCCTTTTCCCTTTGGTCTGGTAAATATACCATTGAAAGCAGTTTATCTTATATATGTAATAACAAAAAAATACTTTTGATCTTCCTGGACATCTAGTGAACTGAATGTTATCAATTACGATGTTCTCTGAGGACTACAGAACCACTCCCACTCTAAGTTATGGACAATAGGAGAGGGACAGGGCTCCATAGTTCTATCTTGTTTCTATTGTCTTAATACAGAAGTGCAAGTGAGTTTTATACTCCTTAGGACTGGAAGGGGATTACTGGCAGAATCACCGGGTAAAAATAAAGAATCTAACCACATTTAAGAACTGTACAGTGCAGTATATTACATTTTCGTTGACTTCAGATATGCTTTCAGCGTTCTGAAACTAAAGAAAATAAAAAAGTGTACATGAGTCTTCTTTGGTTAGCCTAATTAGGATGGAACAGCAGTAGTTTGGAAAACTTTCAAGGTGTATGTTTGAAAGGGCAGCCATATGTTTTACATTTTCTCTTGCTGTGTTCCTAGATGAGCGTCATCCTATATAAAACACGATTCTTTGAAATCCAATTTTTGATGCCATTTAAGAAACATTAGGAATAAATTAAGATATAAAAGACAGAGCATTTGCGTTTTTAGCTTACAGCAAAGTTAGTCTTTAAAGTCAAAATCTGTTTTTGAATCTCTCCGTGGGATTCACAGCTGGGCAGTTCAATAACTCCAGAAGGAAAAGCACAGAAAGGCCTTATCAGACATTTGCTTCTAGTGCTTTCATCTCCTTGGCACTTTAGTTCACTGAGACTGTACATATAGAAGACAGATTGGTGTTTAAGTTCCCTGTGGACTCCACAATATTGCTCTTTCTGCTCTTTTCAGTGACTTCAATGAAGAAATCCTGACAGTTTCTTTTTTTTTGCAACGATTCAGTGACAAATGCTGTTTGAAGAGTGAGCCAAAGACCTGTTAAGAATCAAAATGTGAAGTAACAACAGATTGCTCAGACCTGCCACATTATAACAATAATAATCATAGGGACTGCAATGATATTGATACATGAAAGCATAAAGCCAGTTATGCCCACTTTTAAGAATTTTACTGTGCTGTCTGTATAGATTTTGTTATTGGATGCCATACAATTCAGTACTGCAAAACACGCCTAAAAGAAACTTTTCCTGAGAATAATATGTAGGTTGCCATTGCTGACCTAACATGCCACTAACGTGGAACAGGTATAGAGATATGGAATTCTGCCATTTTTCTGATACTTAAGTGCTGCAAGCTTGTTCCAGGTTTGGGACTCATAAATACTGTGGTTAAACAAAAGAAAATTGTATAATGTATGGCTTGCCTTGAAGTCAGACACAGCCAGCAAACTAGTCCAGCAATGGCAGTCCTATGGTTCTCTTATGACAGTGACCAAGTCAGGCAACCAGCATTTTCAGGACAGAAACCTTTGGCAGTTCCCACATGATAGATGTACTTTAAAAAGCTTATTGCAGAGACAGTCAGGGCATAAAGAGGGAGGAACATGTTGTCATAATGTTAAGCACTATGCCATGCTCCTCTGTTCTTCAGGTATAATTTAAGCAGACTTTCATTAAAAAAAACAAGGTAAACATGCCAATGAAATACATATGAGAGAGCTGTTTTAACTGCCAGAAGGAATTGTATTTCTATCTATGCAGTCCTGAGGATCTTTCCCGCTGCAGTTTCACATTCACTTACAGGTCTTCTTTGCACCTGAGCATAGGCGTGCACAGGGGATATGCCAGATGTGCCTGGGTACACCCTAACCACTGTGTGCAGCACCCATTTCCCCTATTGCATGGACTTCCTCCTGTGTTTTGCTCCCCCTCCCAGCATTGCTGCTGGTTTCCCTCCTCTCCCCCTGGCTGCTGTGGGGGATGTTTCAGAATGGAGAGTGGGGAAAGGGGTTAGTTAATATGTCATTTACCGGCCCCTTCCTTTTCTAAATGAACGCACACCCACTCACTGTGTTCATACATAACCGAAACATAGTAAACTGTGTTTACTATGGTTCAGTTTGTGAATGAACAGGAAGCCGCTTAACACAGAGCACTTCCCATTCATTCAATGTCCAGTGCAGCTGAGGCTGCAGAGAAAGGCATGTATGTTTGAGCTTTGGGGCACACACCCTAATGCAACACATCTATGCACCTGAGTCTGTGATTGGACAGTGAATTATATGATTCCATCCTAGATATGAGACAGATTGTAGAGTGCACAATGACTGCCAAGAGGCTACAGTTCTGTCTTAGTCCTCTTGAAAAAAGAAATGAGTTTGGCAAAAGAAAATGTATGCAGAAGTTTAGTGCAGAATTCCAGTAAAAAGAATTAGCAACTGGAAAAAGAAGAGCAAGAAGCAACTGCACAGTAATGAGCTCATCTCTCTGTAATGCTGCTTTCTCCTCTTATCAGCATGTCGGTGGGTGCAGGCTTTCCTTCAGCCTATAGGTGGTGCTTTACCATTTTTTTATAACAATGTTTTCACATGCAAATTTGTTTGTCCTTTGAGGTGCTAGCTGCTTTCTTTTTCTCAATGGGACATTGGGATATTCTACACTCTATATGGTGCTGTGCCATTGTTACAGGTGGAGAGGAGTCTAATATGGAAAGTGTCCCCTAATGGACTCTGTCAGGATCTCAGAGAAGCCAGCTGTCTGATTGGATGCTGTAATCTCTAAAGATCTCAGGTGGCCATCTTGTCCAGGAACCTTATATATAGGATCTCACATGTCACGTTTGGGTATGCCTGAAGTGAATGGTAGGACAGTGACAGATAACAACTGGCTAGGGAAAGTGACTAGTGCTCGGAAAGGTTCCTGGAGTGTAGGGTCAGAATACGGGCAATACCTGCAACTAAAGAACTACCCTGTCACTGTTATTGTCACATGGAGCTCTCTCTAACAGAAATAGAGTAGAGTGCCATCTTGGTGCACTGCATACCATCTTCCCTCCAACAGAAGCTGTTCTATGGTAAAGCCAGGTGACACTGTGCATGCTGAAAACTGTTATATTGCTTTATATCAGTGCCTTCAAAGAACTGTCAACTTCCTTTACCGCTAACCTACTGTATATTACATAATACAAGACAATTTACTACAATTAGAGACTATGCCTGTTCCCACCCTGACAATATATTTTGGGCCTAATGACTAAGCTCCGGGGGTGGAGTGAAATGCACTGGGGGCGTGCCTTGGTCGGAGTCCAGGCTGAGGTTGCCACTCCATTCGTTGCAGTAGGTCACCATGGATGTGTGACTTTTAAGTGTCACCCTTCCTTTCTTGAACCTTTGCGGGAGCCAGGGCGGGCTCCATCCCCTATCAGCACTCTAGCAGCAGTTGCGGATGCACTGTTCACATACCCCCTCCCTATCGAGCCTGAGCGACACACACACTTTTCCTAGGTCACATTTTGGGCCTAATGTCTGCCTTCAAGCATAAACTCATTGGTTCCTTGTGCTTCTTCTTCCTTTCCAAATCTTCAGATTTTTGTATAATTGCAAAATTGTATTAAATATATATGGCATTATTGTGGAATTGCAGGCACCTTGTGATTTTCTTCAAGCACCTTTGTTAGTCTTGAAATTTATTCAGGTATCTCTGTGGATCCTTCTAGATCCTAGACCCGTGTTTATCTCAGCTTCCAAAGGGACTTCACAGGGATCAAGTTGAAGATTAACCACTTAAGGACCAGAAGGATTTCCCACTGTAGGACCAGAGCACTTTTTGCGATTCGGCACTGCGTCACTTTAACTGACAATTGCCTGGTCATGCGACGTTGTACCCAAACGAAATTGACGTCCTTTTTTTCCTCACAAATAGAGCTTTTTTTTGGTGGTATTTGATCCCCTCTGCGTCACTTCTGATCACCGCTATTAACAAAAAAGAATGACAATTTTGAAAAAAAAAACCAATATTTTTTTACTTTTTGCTATAATATATATACAAAAGAGAAAATATAAAAAAACAAATGTATTCATCAGTTTTGGCCGATATATATATTCTTTCTCATATTTGTGGTAAAAAAAAAAATCGGCGTTTATTGATTATTTTGCGCAAAAGTTGCTTTGTTTACAAACCATGAGAAGCCATTTATGGCGTTTTTACTATTTTTTTTACTAGTAATGGCGGTGATCTGCGATTTTTATCGGGACTGTGATATTGCAGCGGACATGTCAGACATTTTTTACACTTTTTTGAGACCAATGACATTTATACAGCGATCAGAAATTTAAATATCCTCTGATTACTGTATAAATGTTATTGGCAGTGAACGGGTTAACCGCCGGGTTAACTGTGTTCCCTAGGCGTTTTAACTGTGAGGGGGCTGGGCTGTCAGGGGCATAAGAGATCTAACTGATCTCAGTGACAGGGATCAGTAGATCTCTTATATGCCACCTGACAGAGCGGGGAACCGCTGTGTTTACATTGGCGGTTCCCTGTTTTTCTCATTTGCCAGGCAATCGCGAGTAGCCGGCAGACATCGAGTCCGCCGGACCCGCGGCAATACTGCTGCAGAGTACGGCGGGCACAGGAGCGAGCCGCCGCCGGCGTGCTCCTGCCATCTAGACGCGCACGAACAAGCCACCATTTATAGATGACGATTTGCGGGATCGTGCCACTCTGCAGCAGTAATATACGCGAGCCGGTTGGGAACCAGTTAACACAGGTACTTATGCGTCTGCACTTAAGCAGTGTTGTTACTTCAGAAAATTCGTTTTAACAATTCTGGTTCACTGTATTTCATATTCAACTCCAATTTTATACTATTTACGCGGAATACAAAATGGTATAGAACCGAAAAAAAAAACGAGTATGTGACAGAGAGATTTCATTATGATTAAGACTTCTGAGGTTTAATCTTAGACAAACTGAGCCACTAAGAAATTATTTTCTGTTGTTCTGTCTCATTAGCTAAATCATAGTGCTCTGGTAATCCTTTTTCATGTTTGATTGTGTACTTGTAAATTATATATCGTTTATGTTCAGTAAAAGGAGATATAAAACAGTTTAAAACGGGGGCGTGGCCTGACGACACTGCTGAATGGTTGCCTAACTCCACAGCTCCTGTGCTAAACGGCAAAAATTGACCGATCCACGACAGACACCGGGATTTTCAACCACCCCTCACATACCTGATCCCTCCTAGCACCTCCAGGAATGTCCAAAAGAAGAAAGGACTTTAAAGCTCCTAAGAAACTGACAGATTTCTTTCCTGCTCCAGGCCGCATGGGGACCCAAGATGGCGCCGCTCCCACAGCAGGAGACACAGCCACAACTCTCCACTCTCCCCAGAGGGGATTACACGGATCCTTCACTCCTCCAGGCGAATCGGGTGAGTTGTCACCCCCACCCTCTCCCTCCACTTCAAGTCCGGCAAAATCCAAACTTAGAACGGAAGAGCCCGAAAACGCCCGATCGATCGTTCCTCCGATCGTTCTGAATGAAGCATCGTTCGGACAAACGATCTTTCCTACGAACGATCTTTTGATCTATCCGTATCTGACAAACCTGTCTCTGAGCAGGTCATGAAGGATATGTTGTTATCCTTAAGACACACTCTGCACCTGGACTTATCTTCGGTACTCTCCCCCATGTTATCCACGGTACAGAACCATGAGCAACGCATCCAGAACATAGAAAAAGCGGTCGCAGAAATTCCGAGAGCTCATAACGAAATGGTGGACGCGATCACATCACATGAAGAAGACATTCAACTGATCCACCTTAAACTGGCAGATCTAGAATATCGCTCACGCAGAAATAATATCAAATTCCGAAATGTACCAGAATCGATCCAACAATCAGAACTGAAAACCTTCCTACAATCTCTGATGAGGACACTCATCCCGGATCTGACGGATAGAGAACTGGAAATCGACAGGGCGCATAGACTGCCGAAACCTTCACATCTCCCCCAGTCCGTCTCTAGGGACGTACTGGCCCGTATACACTTTTTCAATACCAAAGAACGAGTCATGTACGCAGCAAGGAGGAACAACAGAATGCCAGACCCCTTTAACGCCATCCAACTATACGCGGATCTTTCCAAAGCTACGCTGGAAAATCGACGCCAGTTAGCCACCATAACGAAAGCTCTGCTTAACCACAAGATACCTTTCAAATGGGGCTTCCCGAACAAGCTCTTGATTACTCACCTTAACAAAACCTTCGTAGCTCGCACTCTACAAGAAGGCCTCCGACTCCTACAATTGTGGCATATTCTACC
>BLSH010232229.1:1290637-1304271 GCA_018402905.1 Glandirana rugosa
GTGAAGAGTAAAATCGACTCAAGACCTATTTGTCTACATCATGGATGTTTTCCTGAATCTCGTGAAAAGAGCACACGAATCTTCGGACATAAAACGGAGGTAGGGGGGGTAAAAAAAGAAAAAATTGATCGCGAATGGGCCACTACACAGCACGTGGGTGGGTCTCCTAGGACACAACAGGACGACTCTAGGAGTACAGAAAACGGCGTCGAGTAAGGGCGTCGTGGTACAATAAACACTGTAGTAGCTCGCCGACCGGCCGAGTAGGTCCAAGTCGACCGCACGGTGGACTATTACGTTGAGATCAGGACAACACAGGATCCTCTGGGTGGGTGCACGACACATCACCGGGTAAGCGCTAGTTAAAAAAGAAAAAAATGGGGGGGATGGAGGCAAAATACAGGCTTCTAAGCACATGAGAAAAGTGCTCTAAGTCCTTTTGTAGGTACTACATCTGTTTATCCAGAACTCAGCTAAAATGAGAAGTGCAGAGGAGCATCAAAATTGTACAACTTTCTGTTTTATTTATATTGTTATGGACTTGCTACTATGAGCCATATAAAACTGTCCAGTCTATCGGCTCTTTTTCTTGTTAAAAGGCTGCCTGGAAATGGTTCAATAAAAGCAAGTGATACTTTTGATTTCGAGAACTGCTTCCATTTATTAACCATTGCTGACATGGCAGAGGGTGTCACACGCATGCAGAAACTATGGTTCCAAGGACTCATAAGAAGATGAGCAGAAACCTCCCTACTAGACACACTCCCATCTATTGCGACTAGAGATTTATGTATTTTTTCTGACTCTGAATCAACACAGCTTGTTTAAACAGGGGGGTGAACAATGTGAAGGACATAGAACTTTTCCTCAGCAAGTATGTAATGTATTTCTTTAGGTGGTGAATCCCTGCTGTTTCTGATATTCACCATGCTCAATATTCACTTAATATGTAATGTAAGAGTCGCTGAATTAACATTTATCCTCTTATTCTACATTTAAAGGATTTTTATTGTATTTAAACACTGTCCAAACTGCAAAATTTTGCCCAATTAAACATTACCAAAAACTTTCATATGCTAATTTTTTTTTTTGCTATTAAAATCATTCTGGTCGTTTAAACACACTGTTCATGTTATACCAAAAACAAATCCCTTAATTAGTTTGATGAATGAGGCTCTTAAAAACCTTAGTACCCATGGCATTGTCAGACATTAATAATCATTGTTCTTCTTGCAGAAATGCTGTTTAAAACAATTAAGAGCTTAAATAATATATGTCAGCCGTGATTGTAAAATTTATCAAGCTGACAGTTTTTGAATTTCGGGATATGAGTGGAGTATGATTAAGTAAGTTTGAATAAGTTGCCACAATAGCAAGTGTGCTTTTAACTCCTAATAGAGTAAATTAAAACTAATATGGAAGCTAAATATAAATTACATAATTTTCATAAATGATTTTATGCAAAGTTTTTAATACATTTATGGGTGAGTATGAAATCGTTTTAGGAAACCACAAAAGGGCCTTTAAATTTAAAGTAAAGCTTCCATAGTACAGGCTAAACAACAACCAAATGCACTTACTATGTGATGCAGAAGCCTAATAAAGAAAAAACAAAAACTTCCCTTATCTTAGACAAATCTTCCTTCATTTGACCCTCATAGGCTACCAGACACAGCAACTCACAGTGGGAGGGTTTTGGAATAGTGATATCCACCCAGAAATCTGTGTTCAGGGCTACACTGTGGCCAGGTGCAGATTGATAACAGTGTTAATTTCGTCAACTAAAACAAACCAAAACATTTTAGTCGACTAACTTAATACCATTTTAGTCAACTAAAATACGACTAAAACTAAAACATCTGAGATGACTAAAATACGACTAAAACTAAAATGGCATTTTAGTCAAAAGACAGACTAAAACTAAATTGAAATTTGACGTCAAAATTAACTCTGGTCTGTAGTGCATGTTCATACCACAATACCATAAATAATAACATATTAGATTTTTCACTCCAGCAGTACATAATGAGTTTGGAAATTGTAGAGAAATGCTTAAATAATGCATTACAATTTAACTACACCCATTCGATTTTAGATGACTAAAATGAGTTTTAGTCGACTAAAATGATTTTAGTCGACTGAAATGTACTGGAGATTTAGTTGACTAAATACGACTAAAACTAAAACAATTGCAGAAGACTAGAATGGGACTAAAACTAAAACAACACTGCAACAAAGAAGAGCTAGACGCGACAAATAACAACATGAGATTTCTAGTGGAGCGCTAGCAGAACCGGCACTACGCATTGCAGTGCTCAACTGTTCTACTTTTTCTTTCTTATCTTATACGGTTGTTGGAGTCGTTTTTGTTTATCCCTTGTATGAATGTAAACTGAACACTCCCTTATTTTGCCTACTCAAGACAAGTCAGATTGCAGAACGGAGCGAATACCGGCTGGTATTTTCCCTTTGAGCACCGAAACACAGACAGTTTAATACGCACGTTGGACAACGTGGCTGTCAGGTAAAAAGGGAACTGTTCCACTTCCCCCACTATGGATACTCTTCTGAGTCCACTGGGGGCATGTCCGTTCCGCCCCTAGGTATTACTTCACAAGACTCTAGCACTATGGTCATGGGGACCCCAACCCTATGGATAGAAGGCTGGGTTATCACAGGCTCCAGGCAAATTCGCCAGAGGATAATTTGTCTGTTCTGATGGTCACCTTGTCATAGGGGGAGTGGAACTATGGCGCAATGGGATATATCTGCAGTTTTGTACCTCTCTGAGAAGCACGATGGTAACTGGAATGAGACGCGGAGCCAGGAGGTCCCTTTGGGGGGGGGGGTGCGCCGTCCCTACACCAACCCAACAGCGATCTGACACAAGTCTGTCCGGGACATTACCGGAATGTAGTTAAGTAGTTGGTGTCAGGTTTGCTAATAAGGGAAATACATAAATGGCTAGCATGCACCCTGTTTCATACTTGCTAAGGGCAGTTAAGGCGGGAAGGTGCACTTAAGCTCATACTGTTGGTGAGTTCATTGTTACTATTACCACAAGTGATACTGCTGATGCTCTATTATTGGTGTCAGGAGTTCCATCTTGTTCAACACTGCTAGAATGTCTTGCTCATTATGGGAGTGTTGAATATGGTTGTATTCATGGTTGTATTCAGAGTTGCAATTTTTTTTTCTTTCTTTTCTTAAACGAACTGTGTTTAAATAGGTATGGCTCACGCCCCAGCAGCAGGTATGTCGGTCTGACGTACCCTTGGCACAGTATATAGCCAGAGAGCTCCCTGCCTTAGAGGAGATTTACCCCCACGGGTCAGAGGACACAGGGTACCTTAGGTATCATAAAAGAGTCTGGATGCCTTTGTTAGACGTGATCATTCTTTCCCCCCATGATCAAGATCTGTAACCCCAACTATCACAGGTCGGTCGGTCGGCCGGCCAAATGTTTGGCTGGGGGGCCGACCGGCACATCCCATCTAAAGGTTTTGCCCCTGGAGACGGAACTCATTAATTTGGGTTCGTAACACACCCAGGCTAACTCCGCCTAACCGCCTAAGGTGGTACCTACTCACACACGTCCCGAGCTGGGACCACAAAAAATCTTAGTCTTCTAATCAGGGTCCACCGCCATCTACTGGGATCCCCACTTTGGTGTGTGGATCTGATCCGGACAGGGGAGCAGGTCTCCCCAGTCACCGGAGTACTTTATATTCCTTCCCCCACTCTGTTCTCTCTGTGGAACGGGTGACCTACCCGCCTCCCCCCCACATCTTTCCTTCCCTAATTTTATCTCCTGCTCCCCCCCCCCTTTTTTTTTCTTCTTCTCTATCTCTCCTCTCACTGGTCTCAACAAAGGTACCCACTTGACACTAAAACTATTCTCTATAAACGCCAGAGGCTTTAACACACCAGAGAAGTGATTAAAGCTCCTCATGATAGTCCACAAAATGAAAGCAGATGTGGCGCTTATACAAGAAACTAATTTTAGGTATGACAAGATCCCTAAACTGTATAATGCTCACTACCCGAAAGTCTATAATGCAACATTCTGTGGCTCAAAATCTAGGGGGGTATCAATCCTTGTCTCAAAAAGGTGACCAATAGTGATAACTGATACTTTGGCTGACAGAGAAGGCCGTTTCATCTTCATAACGGGTACCATACACAACAAACCTATCACGTTTGCAAATATTTACGCACCCAACAAGTCCCAGGTATCCTTTTTTCGCAGCACCCTGTGGACACTGATGGACTTTCAAAGAGGAATTCTGATTCTGGGGGGGGGGTTTAATCTAGTCCTATCACCCAAACAAGATAATTCCACAGGCTCCTCACACATCACATACCGGGCCCTTAAAGCAATCAAAATACTCCTCCACAACTTGCTTCTACATGACACATGGCACACCCTCCATCCAGACACAAGAGATCACACGTTTTTCTCAGGACTCCACCACATATACACAAGAATTGATTACTTTTTCTCTCTCAGCAGGACTTACAACACTTATCGGCGGCCACGATCGAGCCAATGTTCTTGTCCGATCACAACCCTATAACTATGACACTCTCTCTCCCACTCAAGACCACTAGCACATACATATGGAGACTAGATCCTTCACTCCTATCAGACCCCTCTATAACACAACAGATACATGAGCACATCCAAAACTATTTTCAACTCAACTTCTCGCAAGAGATTAACCCGCTAACTCTATGGAATGCACACAAATGTGTAGTTAGGGGGGAACTAATTTTCCTAGCCAGTAAGAGGCGCAAAGAAAAGCAGACACGTATCAACAACCTGTTAGCCAACATCCAATCCCTGGAGTGGTCTCCCCAACAATCTCTAGAACTTCACACCCTCCACAAGTTGGTCCAGGCACGTGCGGAACTCTTGGAGGAACTTGGGAAATCGGTAAAGTGTAAATTTGCTTTGTCTCAAAAGAGATTCTATGAGTTAGGGAATAAAACAGGAAAGTTACTGGCCAGAGCATTGCAGGCCAAAAAAGCCTCTGCTACAATTCACCATATCACCACTCCCAAGGGCGAAATGGTGGTGACAAACGACGGCATTGCTGCCCAATTTGTGCAATTTTATGAAAAACTATACAACATCTCCCCCATCCCTCCATTAGATGCACAAAAAAGGAAGGGCACGATCAAGAGCTTCCTGAGCCAATACGCTCCTAAGGCACTGCATGCATCTGATGCAGAGGCTCTGGATCATCCCCTTTGAATCGCGGAAACCAAACTGGCGCTAAAGCTTTACCAGTGGCTACTACAAAACTTTTTCTGATCTCCTGCTTCCCAGATTTTTAGCCGCATTTAACACGCTAGACAAAACTCCCCTTAAGCACCGTGACACCTTAGAAGCCCACATAACAGTGCTACCCAAGCCAGGTAAAGATCCATCCATGGTCTCCAATTATAGGCCCATATCTTTATTAAACGTGGATGTGAAATTGTATGCTAAAGTTTTGGCTAACAGACTCTCCCCCTTCTGCCTGACCTGGTATTGCTGGACCAAGTTGGTTTCGTCCCCGGTCGTGAGGCTAGGGACAATACCTTGAAGGCGATAAACATACATCATTGGCTCGCATCCAAAAACCACAAGGGATTCTTTCTCTCCCTCGATGCAGAGAAGGCGTTCGACAGGGTGACCTGGGATTTCCTAGAAGAAACACTTAAAATACTGGGGTTTGGAAACAGAATGTTAAATTTCATCCTTGCTCTCTACTCCACAGCAAAAGTACGAATCAACGGTCACCTGTCGGACACCTTCCCCCTGTCGAACGGAACGCGGCAGAGATGCCCCCTATCCCCGCTAATATTTATTTTGACTATCGAGCCGCTCTTGAATAGGATCAGGCAGAACGGGGATATCAGGGGGGTCACAATAGCAGGACACACTTATAAACTCGCCGCTTACGCGGATGACGTTCTTCTGTTCCTTACTGAACCATTAACTACACTTCCCAATTTACTGAAAGATCTTAATGCATTTAATACCTTGTCTAACTTCCAAATAAATTTTAATAAATCTAGCGCACTCAACATCTCCCTGCCATTCCAAAGGTTATTTTTTATTATGTCAACAGAACTTCCCCTTTAAGTGGGAGACTAAAGCATTAACCTACCTGGGGATTAAACTTCCCTCCAGACTGGAGCAACCTCTATGATTACAACTTCCTACCCCTTCTCTGCACACTACAGCAAGACCTTCAAAAGTGGTCCACAACCTCTTTCTCCTGGTTTGGTAGGGCTGCTATAATTAGAATGAATGTCCTCCCCAGACTCCTGTATCGGTTCCAAACAGTCCCAATTAAACTGCCTCAATCATTTTTCTCCACCTACCAGCGCATTTGCGTGGACTTTATTTAGGAATCCAAGGCTGCCAGGTTGAGCTACGATAAACTGACTATACCCAAACTTAACGGGGGATTGGATTACTAGATGCTCAAAAATACTACTGGCCATGTCACCTTACTAGAATTGCAGACGGGCATGTCCATACGCAATCCAAAGCGGGGGTCTTGCTAGAGGGGATGTTTTTGGATATTCCTCTGAGATGTCTCCCCTGGCTTAGGCCTAATAATTACCCAAGCCAAGTACAGGATCATCCTCTAATTGGTCCCACGCTATCCACTTTTCAAACTGCTAATAAGAGGTTACGGCTCTCTTCCTTCCCGGGCCCCCTTACCCCTCTCATTCATAATGCAGATTTCCCTCCGAGTACATCGCAGTCAATGATTCGAGAGGTGAGGACAGATCTCCTGGGCAGAGGGGGGAACTTCTTTGATAGAGGATATTTCTTATCACTTGAGGCATTAGCAGCCAAAACAGCAACACATAAACTCTCCTGGCTCAGGTACCTGCAAATTAGTCATTACCTTCTGACCACAAAACCGCTGTCGGAGTGGCACAGACCGCTCGCCACGTTTGAGGCTATCTGTAGCAGAACAGAACCTCAGAGACACCTGATCTCTGAAATCTATGCTTGCATGTTTATGAAATTAGATCCCAAGCAGAATAGCATGACCCGCCAATGGGAGAGAGAACTGTCGTAAGACTTGTCCACTCTTGAATGGGAACACATATTTACCCATATACATAAGGGTTCTATCAATGTCACGGCCAAAGAAAACGGATTAAAAATCTATTCCAAATGGTACCGAACACCTGACAGACTGCATAAATTCTACCCGTCAGTCTCCAAAAACTGCTGGCATTGCGGGGAGGAGGAGGGCACGCTCCTTCACATCTCGTGGACGTGCCGGATGATCCAGCCTTTTTGGAAGGAAATCCACAATCTTATAGCCAAGATTACAACCTTCTCATTGGACTTATCCCCGGCCCAATATCTTTTACACCACACCTCCATATCACAAAAACAGTACCACAAATCATTGGCTCTACATTTAATCACTGCGGCCAAACTGTGCATTCCTCTTCACTGGAGGGATACAAAATCCCCCACGGTGGAAGAATGGAGCAAAAGAGTGCAAAAAATTGCAGAAGTAGAAGACCTGGTGCATCAAGCCGGAGATTCCCCTGGAAAATGTTATAAAATATGGGCTTGTTGGCTAGAGTACATGAATAGGAGAGATGATTCGTAAGTGACTCCTTAAGTGCGAATATAAAGGTGAACTCCTAATATAGATGTTGAGGCTGGGGGATGGGAGAGGCAGAACCTCTTTTTGCTCGGCTCCCGCTTTCCTGCTGACAACTCTTTGGAAGTTGTAATATTATCTCTTACCCTCTCCCCCCTTGGGAGAATGTGTTTTTTTTTCTTTCTTTCTTTCTTTCTTTCTTTCTCTTCTTCCCCCTTATCCCGCTTCCCCCCAGTCCCCCTCCTTATTCTCACAGATTGAAATACCGGTCACCATGAGTGACGTATTCTAACACTATATACCTTCAACATACAAAGCCCCTAGGGCTGGGAGGATTCAAGGAATCAAGGACCGGGGGCTTGTGGGTACACAGATTGCTCCTAGTTGGGGTGGGGGGCGGTCTAGTGGCGGGCCTGTCCGCTGGCCCACGGGCCTTGAGGCACACCCTATCTGCAGTTCGCACATCCCTCCTAGCCGTAGGTCATGCCAACAAAGGATCATATTATAGGTGTACTGCAGATATATTGCTAGTATCAATGTTATTTTGTACTTGTTTTCATATACTGAGGTGCGTCTCTTGGCGCTCTTTACAACTTTCCTCATGCTTTATGATATAGGTTTTTCTGTACTGTTGTCTCATTACTTCCTTATGTATGAGGAAGGGATTTCCACCCACTAAATGTCTGTATTCATACATGTTTTCCCCCGTTGATTACTTTAATAAAAAAGATTGAAACAAAAAGATTTACTAAAGGCAAAAAGACTGTGCACTTTGCAAAGTGTAGTTCTACTCTGCAAGTGCAATTGCTCCACAGTTTGGTAAATGACTCCATCATCCAATCATGTGCAAGCAAAAATGCAATTTTTTTTATTTTCCTTGTACGTGAATTGTGTATTCTTTGTGAAGCCTTACCTCATTTAGTAAGCTTTGGAGCAACTGCACTTGCAGAGGGCAAGCTTTGCAAAGTGCACAGTCTATTTTCCTTTAGTAAATCAGCCCCTTAGAATTGACTGTTGTTGAAGCTGGAAGAAAGCAACAGGAATGACAAAATGTGCAGAGGGAAAGCAGATTAGGGAAGGGAGAAAAGAAAAGCAGGAGAGGTGACAGGACAAACACTGAAGCCAGGGAAACACAAAAGAGAACTTACAGTGATAGTGTCTTATCTTATCTTATTGATTCTCTCTCCTTTCCCTCTCATCAGCACCCTGTGAACTTCAGCATTGTAAAGCTTCTGTAGCCTCATGGATGTCCGCAGAACTTTTTTCAGAGGGGGCATCATTTTAAGATCACCCATTCTCTGCCCCTTTTTGACAATGTAATGAAGGGGAGGGGCTTAGTCACTACCACAACAGATGTATTGCAATACATTGCAATATAAAATGATGTACATTCTCTAGGCTATTTATATGGGCATGCTAAGTAACTTCCATTGCAAAGTGTGAAGATGAATTATCTCTTATATAACACATATATGATCTCTCCAGCATTCCAATATATGTTATGCTGCTACTATTTGTAACTGCTGTTACCTGTGGTTCTTCACTGTAGAAAGGTATGCCAGTGCCACTTGACTTCAGGATTTCCTGTGATGAGTTGTAAGTGGCCTAGGCAGCGACCAGTTCTCCTTTCTTCCTCCTCTTCCTCCGTATAAGCCTTTTTACACCACTCAGTCCACTTGAGTGGGCGGCTCCGGCAGCCGGACCAACATCTCACAGTCTGCAGACTGGAGGCTGGAGCCGAGTGACGGAACCGAGGCCCAAGTGAGCAATTGCATTGGATGATCGGGGGGGGGGGGGCAGATCATTGTCAGAGAGCAGCAACAGTCACACAGCAGACTCATAAAAAAGTCTGCAGTGGACCCTGCAAGAACCCTTGCCAATTCCAGGGAAGGGCACTTGACCCCCCTTGCTCCCCCTTGCAGATACCCATCTGTAGTCTTCCTCATTAGCTAAGCCAAGACATAAAATCAAGACTGGAAATGTACATATTTTTATTTTAGAAAGTGACATATAGTTTTTGAGACAGAGGTGAGGGGGAAAGTTTCCAATAAGGCTCCATGCACACTAGTGTGTTTTTAAGCTCCTAGAAGCTGTTATTAGCATTTTTCTGCTCCTAGAAGCTAAATAGTGTTATCCTATGTGTCCATTCACACTGCTTTAGGCTATTAGCGTTTTTTGAGCTTCAGTGTCTAGGAGCAGAACAAAAATTGTTTTGTAGAGTTTTTGGGAGCGAAAAAACGCTAAACACTACACACTTCTAAACGCTACTAACATGCTCCTAACAGCTTTTTTTCTGAGCATTTTTTTTCTTCATGTACTGTAAAAGCACTAAGAAAACTCGAATGCTCCTAAAAGCTTCTAAAAGCTTCGGGCACAAAACCGTTATTATCAGCATTTTTCATCCAGTGATTTTTGAGCTTATAAAAAATGCTAGTGTGCATGGAGCCTAAGGAAGTGACTGCTAAGGGCTCCAACAAAATGGTGGCCTTCAGCAAGAAGAAACAGGAGCAATGCTGGAGACAATTTACAGCACACACTAATTTTGTACACATAATTATAATTGTGGAATGTATCTTCTTTTGTTAAAGAACATTAATTGTTATCAAACTGTTATAGGTAAAGTTACGCTTTTTAAACTGTAGCATGTTTTGTTTAACTGGAGATCATAGTTCTACTTTACAGTGGTACAATGGGAAGATACATTTCACAGCATAGATGTCTTCTTGTCCAGCAATTCCAGTACTATCAGCTTTATAACTGATGTCTCATTCACCTATTATAACAGCTAACACAGCAAAGATACAGAAATATCAGACATCTTAATGTGGACCATCAGCCTAATGCTCAACAATAAAACACAAGCACCAATTTAAAGGAAAATTAACAAAAGACTTACATAGCAGGTTTTTTTTTACCTTATTGTTTTTGAATTTGGTGCTCTTATCAAGATGGCCATATTAATTGAGGGCAAGGTATTCAGTCCCCTTTCATTTCTCAAAATAAGTTTTTGGATCTGGGGCCCCCTTGTTAAAGATCACAGACCCCCACAACCACCGTCCAGGGTTGTCGGGAAGAGGTCATTGTTCCCATCAACATGGGAACAAGGTGCTTTGGGGCAGGGAGGCAAAGCCCTCCTGTCCCAAAGCACCCCCCCGTTGAGGGCATGTGGCCTAGTATGGTTCAGGAGGGGGTGGGTGCTCACTCCCCCCTTTCCTTGCCTGCCAGGCAGCGTGCTCGGATAAGGGTCTGCCACGCCATTTTTTCTTTATTTGCCGGTTGCCGACGACAATTGCAACCGCAAGTCAATTTAAATGTCATTCTTTAGAAATGTCAGTTTTACTGTAGCAGGTTTTATACATGGTACAGATGTGCCCATTTACAGATGTACAGCTCAGTTTCAGGGTCTTGGCAATCTTCTTATAGCCTAGACCATCTTCATGTAGAACAACAATTCTTCTTTCATATCCTCAGAGAGTTCTTTGCCATGAGATGCCATGTTGAACTTTCAGTGACCAGTATGAGAGAGTGAGAGCGATAACACCAAATTTAACTTACTAACAAGTCACATGACATTGGGGATGAAAAATGGCTAATTGGGCCCAATTTGGACATTTTCACTTAGGGATGCACTCACTTTTGTTGCTAGCGGTTTAGACATTAATGGCTGTGTGTTGAGTTATTTTGAGGGGACAGCAAATTTACACTGTTATACAAGCTGTACACTCACTACTTTACATTGTAGAAACATGTCATTTCTTCAGTGTTGTCACATGAAAAGATATAATAAAATATTTACAAAAATGTAAGGGGTGTACTCACTTTTGTGAGATACTGTACACCCAGGTATCAATACATGATTAAAATAGAAAATGCAACTTGACGCATTTTGTGAATCTCTGTTAATTTCCTCAGGAGTAGAAGTGTTTTTATGGACAACTTTAATGACCAGATTGGAACACCTGTGAAAAAAACAACATCACCAGTTTAAGATGCATTTAACAAAAAGCAGAATCATAAATCCTATTGAAACATTCCAAAGCATTTTGTAGTAAACCTCTATTAAGCCAGGATCTTCTAATGGCTGTTGTAAACCTGGGCAAAAAAGCCTAGAGTAAATACACATCTAAGAGTCTACTATTTTACCTGGGATTGAACTGCCAGAGCTACAGTACATGCTATACATAATCCATATTTCCTGCTATGATGTAGCTACATAATAAAAAAAAAAACAGTTTGACATCAAACACACCTTTGTTAAAAGGTACAGTAGGTGGATGTGGCACATTACATTTCCCAAAGAGAATATGCATAAATTCCATATTGTCTATGAGATCGTAATTTCAGTCTGTTCAATAGTATATTGGTTATTGGACTATAAAAATACAGATATTGCTAGAATAATTGGCATGGGGGGGGGGGGGGGTCTGCTGGATAATAATAAAATGCTTAAGCACCCCTTCAGCACACCCCTGAGAACCTTTGATTGGTTTTATTAATTCTGTAAATACTCTCTTCAGGGACCTGAAAAGATGGCTGCATTTGGCAACTTAGAGCTCTCATCTCCACTGAAACTATGAAGGAACGCTAATAGTGGTTTATGAGAGACAGTTACTCTGATACCAGATTAGGCTTACTATGCAAGAACCAAAAAGACCAGGCAAAATTTGTTAAGTATTATCCTTACACATTTAGTCCCATTTGTTTACTGTTCCTAATTGTCTGTTTTGTGAAATCTTTTCTGTTTAAACTTTACTTTTTATTAAGGTTTTCATTAAAATGAAACATAAACATTGTTATGCTGAATCTCTGTATGCTCTAAATCAGAAAATAAGGAATCTTTGCCTCTCTAGCCTCTGAGTGCTACACATTTTTAAACTCTGGTAGAGAGTGATAGGTGTCCCAGGAGCCACAGACCAAGCTGTGTGATAGTGAATAGTCATAGCCTGGACCCCCGCCAGGCCATGCCCCCTTTTAAGACTCTGTTACATTCTTTTCTGGACATTGTAGCAAGTGCCACAGACATTTTGTAAAGGTTTTGGGAATAGTTCATGCTTTAATTTTAGAAGAACTGTCACATGAAGTTTAAAATCTCTGTTGAATCCCCCAGGTGACACATTGCACATAGCATTGGCCCAGTACTAATCTGTGCATGGTTTTGAAATAAAACAAATGTTATATTTGTCTATGCTTGGTTTAGCTCCACCCTAGGCCAAAGCCCGATTTATGGATGTTTCAATGACTAGACAATGGTGTAAAAGCTGGTGTGTGTTATTGTGGGTTTGTGTTTTTGTGAATGATGGTGCTCCTCTCCTGTGAACCCTATTACAATAACAGAAACCAACAGTTATTATAGCAGTCTCTTTCCTACAAAATAGCAAGCAGCTAGCTGGTGGGTAGTGATGAGCTGAACTGTCCTGGGTTTGGTTTGAGCAAGGTTTAGTGAACTTCGATCGATCAAATCCATTTTTTTTCTGGGCTAAGATGCAAAGGGTTGTCAATAAATAGCATGGGGGAAGATGTAGCAGTGCAAAAAGAATATTTTAAGAAATCCATTTGGCCGCGAGCAATGATTTTTTTTAAAGCACTTACATTTATTTACAAAGGAAAAATGGTTTCAAATTGCCGGCAAATTACATTTCCCTTATGGCTTCTATTTAAAAAAAAATGTCACACAGACCCCTCCAAAGGTCCCCCAAAATGTATAATTTGTCTTTACCTTGTAAGTGTCACTTTTGTTGTAACACAACCTGCAGCATGAATGAAAAAAAAATAGTGTCCCTTCGAGTTTGGTATGTATTTAAGGGGGTATCCTATGCAAAAAAAAACAAAAGTAAATGAATATAAAACATAAACAAAAAAAGTTCCATATACATATACTCTCAATCAGGTCATACGGCAATGTAGATCCACATCAATCACAATGCCCGCTGACCCGTAGAAAAATGAACAAAACTCCAATGAAACGTTCACTCGAAATACCCAAACAGCCAAAGTTTGAACTTG
>BLSH010232229.1:1304281-1323423 GCA_018402905.1 Glandirana rugosa
TCTTCTCCCCCGCACTGTCTACCACGTGTGTCTTGGACGTGTTTGTGATGGAGGAGGATTCGACGGTCCTACCTTGTAGACGTCAGGAGGTAGATTAATTCTTTTCGATGACTTAAGTCCGGGTCCCCCATTCGAGTTCAAGTTTGAAACCGACAAACCCACAAAACTCACTTGCAAAGTAACCTCAAAAAAGTAAAAAGATACCCAGTCGCCCGTAACACTAACTACACCTAGATGTCCCACCCGGTAAATATACCTATGTGGAATTATTTTACCCTTACCACCCACTATAATTGAAGGACAAACACCGTGTAATCATATACACTCCCCCCTTTGAAAAGTTCTACCCACCACTGGTACCGTCGGTAAAACTTCACCCGGTAAAACTTAGGTTGAAAACAAAAAAGAAAAATGAAAAAACTCCAATGAAACGTTCACTCAAAACACCCAAACAGCCAAAGTTTGAACTTGAGCTTACCCCCTGGGCCTGAATTCAGTAGCTTTTCTTAATTAGATAGAGGACTGCAGATGTTCTATCCTGGCAGCTTAGGAGGAGGTAGTGTTTGTGCAGGTTCTGTGTGCACCATCTGTCACGCCCCCTCTTCTCCTGTGTGGTCAGTCAGAGCTAATTCCACAGTGGTCTTCTTAATTTAGCATGGTTGAACAGCTAAGAAGGAGAGAGAGAGGTCTGCCCATGTTGCACAGCAGTCACTGCACAAATCTGAAATAGACCAAATGCAATGTACTCCCCTGCAGGATTCTAGGAGGGTTTTATACATCTGGCAAACTTTCTTCTTTAAAACATGTGGTAGCAGCTAAAGTTGTGTGTCTAAAGGGTTAACTGTTCCATTCATCTCCATCAGTGACATCCACTCTCAGTCTGCTGACACTTAAGCTGGCCATACATGGATGGAAATTCGTCTGGTTTAGCAGGAACCAGATGAATTTTGATCCATGTATGGCTGTTCCAGTTCATGCAGGAAAATGTTGCTTTGATCAGCACTTGAAGCCAACCAGCAGCAGTACTGATTAGTGTATTCTGACAGCGGAGGAGGCCCACTGTCAGTATATGATTTCACAGCAGGGAGCGAATGTGTGGATGAGGAAATCAGTTCAGTTTTTTTTATTCACCTGGCTGGCTGAACGAAAAGAACTGAGCCATGTACGGCCAGCTTTAGAATACTGTCCCATGAGCTGTGAAGGGTGAGGCTGAGAGTGCAATAAACAATCATATTCGCCAGCATACCATGGATCATCAAATATCGTCAAAAGCTTTTCTGTATCAATCTTTTATTAAGATTCCAGGTAACAACAAAAATATTATAAAGTAGCTAAAGTGGAAAAAGTAACTGTCATCATAGACAATATATAATAAAATGGCGACAATAACATAAATTAAGGAAGGGGGGTTCAGCCAAGATCCTATGGAAAGTCCGTAAGTAGGTATGAGAAACTGCACCAAGGTGGTCAATTATGAAAAGTCCTCTGTAGTAATATATGATTGGCCATGCTCTAAGAAAAGGCCAAACGACAGGCGAGCCTTGCATCAGACCAACATTGTAAGCCCTGGTGGAGGGGTCAAGCAGGACTACACCTGCCCACCCTACCACCTGGGCAGGTGATAACTAAAATAATGCAAAATTAACTATAACAACTATAGGAGCCACAACGGCACCAGACAATAGGCTTTTACATCTATCATGAGATCATCAAAAAAAGAAAAAAATATATTGAAATCAGCATCATATTCTTTAAGATAACTTGTCACATATAAAACCTAGACAGAAATCTTAAATCGGGAATAGAGGTCAGACTAGAGAACCGAAATTGCACCAGTGTAAAGAGATAGGAAAAGCGAATAAAGGAAAGGGAAAGGAAGAAAACAAGGGAACCATAAATCCAATGCCAACCTAGAAGAGGAAGTAAACTTCCTCTGCTGACACTTACCTATAGGTAAGCCTATAACAAGGCTTACCTATAGGTAGTGAAAATATCTCCTAAATGTGTACTGTTTAGGAGATATTCACACATTAGAAAACAACAAGCCAATTATTGGTTCTGTAAAAGGGACATCGGTCCCACACAGTGCTGCTAACCAGTGCCCATCAGTGTCCTAACCAGTGCCCACCAATACCCATCGGTACTGCTAACCAGTGCCCACCAGTGCTGCCAATCAGTGGCCATCAGTGCAGTGCCTCATCATCAATGCCACTTATCAGTGCTGCCTATCAGTGCCACCTAGCAGTGCCCATCAGTGCCACCTATCAGTGCTGTCTATCGGCGCCACCTCTTAGTGCCCTTAAGTGCCATCTATTAGTGCCCTTCAGTGCCGACTGTCAGTGCTCATTGGTGCCACCTATCAATGCAGCATCATCAGTGCTTCCTGATCAGTGCCCACCAGTGCCGCCTTATCCGTGCCCATTAGTGCCACCTATCAGTGCCCATCAGTGCCACCTTATCAGTGACTATCATAGCAGCCTTTCAGTGCCCATCAGTGCAGCATATCAGCACCCATCAGTGTTGTCTCCTCAGCGCACATCAGTGAAGGAAAAAATTTACCTGTTTGCAAAATTTTATAAGAAAATATGAAAACTTTTTTTTTTGTTTTAATTTTCAGTCTTTTTTTGTTTGTTTAGCAAAAAATAAAAAAAAAAACAGTGGTGATTAAATACCACCAAAAGAAAGCTCTATTTGTGCGAAAAAATGATAACAATTTCATATGGGTACAGTGTTGCAGGACCGTGCAATTATCATTCAAAGCGTGACAGCACTGAAAGCTGAAAATTGTCCTGGGCAGAAATGGGGTATATGTGTGCCCAGTAAGCAAGCGGTTAAATGGATTGTAGTGTGTTTCTGAAAAAAGTGCATAGGTGTGAACATATTGTAAGAGCCAGATGGCTATGTATTTTTCATCAGTTGTGTTTGCTGAAACAGAACCCCTTCATGGGAAACCTGCTGTTGTAAGAACTTTCTTTCTGTTCCTTTTTTAAAAAAACGGGCTGCCACACCCTTAAACCAAAGTGGCGACTGCGGTTGACTCACTGTAAAAACGCATCTACCACTGAGCTAGACATCACCTATACATATATTCAACATAGTGTATAAATTGCAGTGGTCAGGAGCATGTAACACATAACAAAGCATATAAATTGCAGCAAGCAGGGATACGTAATGTACAAGACATAATATAGAGCGCAGATGTATGGAGTATATCATGTACAATATATGATGTACAGTTCTGCATTGAATGAGTATGTAACATAAAGCATTTAGATTGCAGGGGTAAAGGGTATTAAATATACAACATACAGTATACAGTATAAGGCAGTGTCAAGAATATGTAACATACAGTAGTTTTTCAGAATGCAGCAGTCAGTAGTATGTAATGTACAGTAAAAAATATGGTACAGAGAAAGAAGTCCACAGGCGCCAGATCAGGGGAGTACGATCGAAAACAGGTATGCCTAGACGTGCCAAGAATTGGTACCACCAGGTCTCATCTCCTGTTTTTGTGGTTTGCAGAAAGGATGGATCCTAGTCACACATGGTAATGAAATCCCCAGAGGATTCCATCCATGATGCTTTCTGTTCATCTATCAACCTGTGTGGCAAAATCGGGTACAGGTCATATCAGACCATCAATCGAAGAGTCAGTCGCCGATCTCATGCCAGCATTTTTCGCACTCGCTTGATCAGGTCTAAGGTTCTGCTTGTCGATGGCCGACCCGAACGTGGCTCATCCTCAGTCGTTTCCTTCCGGCCAACATTTCATGCATCTCCGTCGCCGTTTTCCCCAATTTGTAGCAGAACTTGATGTTCACTGCCTCTCACACTGACCATGCTCGACTGCCTGCAGCTAGTTTATCCCAACTGTCTTGTGTACTCCACACTAGGTGGCGGTTCTCAACATGTCCCTGGATAGCCATGTGCAGGGGCGTAACTATTGCAGGGGTTGCAATTGCAACTGGGCCCCATGTTCCAGGGGGCCCGTGTGCCTCCCTTGTACACCTGGATAGGAGGGATGGCGGGGACGGCATTTAGAGGAACCATTCTCCTACAATTTTCTCCTAATTGAGGAGATTGGTTCCTCTATATGCTGCCCCCGCTGCCCCTCCTATGCAGTTTACTTGTCTTCTGCAGTTCCCGGGTCTCTGTGTGCTTCCCTGTCCCCCCACAGAGCTGCTGTCTTCACCCTCCTCTCTCCTACCAGTTGCTGTAGAAGATGTGTCATGATGGAGAGATGGGAACGGGTTTGGTAAATTTGTCATTTACCGGCTCCTTCCTTTTCTGAATGGACAGAGTCAGGTACCAATCGGTTCATTCATAACGGAAGCATAGTAAACTGTTTTTACTATACTTCCATTTTTGAATGAATGGGACGCTCGGTAATCAACTATTCCTGTCTACACAGATGGAGATTGAGGGCTGAGGTTTGTTCAGACCCCTGATATCTCATCAAAGCCCCCCAACAGAGCTCCTAAAATAAATTGTAAAAAATAATAAAAATAAAATTGTAAAAGAAATAAAATGAAATGGTAAAAAATAATAATAAGATTAGAATAAAAAATAAAGACGACTGACACCAGTGAGAGAACTATCAGGATTGCAAAGGTTCCAATTGCGACCGGGCTCTGGCATTTCACCACCATGGGGAGGCCCGAAGATGGCAGAAAGGGGGCCCGCTGCAGAACTTGTGAAAGGGTGCCGCTGCAGGACCGTAATAAAGGTTCCTGCAATGGGAGTAAAGGGCCCCAGGATCAGCGGGAAGGGCCCTGGCCAGGGGTCAGCGGGGCCCCTCATAATTTCTTGCACCGGGGCCCTGAAGGTTCTAGTTACGTCTCTGGCCATGTGCATGTACACCTGGCCCAGGTTGCCGTTGAGATATCGGACAATTCATCTAACTTTTTACACACTTCGTATGTACAGTAACACGCAATTTAACATATACAATGCAGTGGACATGGCTATGTAATGAATAACAGCAAATAGACAGCAGGGGTCAGGAGTCTGTAATGTACTGCACCTTACATTGGTGGTTGCTAATAGGGGGGCAAATTTTTCCCCTTCAAAAACAAAACAAAAAAAAGTAGACTTTTGCTTTCCATATTAAACAATGTTCTGTTTCATTTTGTTTCTTGCTTATAAAAGAATAAATCCTTTAAAATGTGTTATGAATGTGCTTATTACCTCAAGTTACAAGGCACTGGAAGGCAAAAAATAAGCTTATAATGATGTTGTTTCACACCTATCTGCAAGCCGATGATTCCAGCTAATGCATCTATTCAGTTTTAAATGATAGTAATCAGAATTCTTCAATTCATGCCTGTGCATTGGAAAAAAAATCCAGACTGTCAGGTCTCTTGTCATTTTTCATGTTTGTAACAATTACTACATAAAAGGCTAAACATTTAAAATCTTGTTTTCTACTGCGACAGAGCAAATGGATACCTTGCTATCAATGGGAAGAATCTCATTCTACTAAATATCAAATTCACCATTTTTCTGGCAGAAGAGGCAATTTTTAATGCTGCTGATATACAGTACTTTAGTTGCGTTTTGGTAAAAGTACGAACTACCTACCCTGCTTTGATAAGTACCGTTGGCTACTATTTCATTTTTATTCCACTGATTGCTGGAGGTTAATTATAATAATATAATAATATTTAGACTTAATGACCATTGCCACAAGGACAGAAATTGGTGATAAATACAAAATGGTACAGTTTTTACTGACGCAGGGAAAATCTCCCAATAGGAACACCTGTTATAGCTACTTTAAGGCTACTTTCACACTGAGGCGCTTTACAGGTGCTATTTAGCTAAAAATAGCACCTGTAAAGCGCCTCAAAAATCACTCCTTTCACACTGGGGTGGTACGCTTGTGGGACGTTAAAAAAGTCCTGCAAGCCGCATCTTTGGGGCGGTGCGGTGAGCGGTGATACACCGATCTTCCACCGCCCCTGCGCATTGAAAACAATGGGCAACGCTTCCAAAGTGGCTACACACCGCCTCGGTAACGCGGCACGCCAGCACTTTTAACCCCATTTTAACCCCTTGTGGGGGGTTAAAATCGCTGTGCACCCGTATCGCCGCTATAACATCGGTAAATCCCCGCTACCGCCCGCCCGCCTCAGTATGAAAGTAGCCTAAAGGTATACATATTGAAGGAGTACAGAAAAAGTATAAGCCTTATAATCCAGTATACTTGTCAGCATAAGACTGGTATTTTAAAGCTGAACTCCTGACTTACCTTCAGTCTTGCACAGTTCTTCTGATGTATTGAAAATGCTTACTGGACAAGTGCAGAACAAAAAAATTAGTTTTGCTATGATTTGTAATTTGCATAAAATTGTTTAGTTTAATTTGTTTTCGGAATTGGTTTAAATTTTTCGAATTTTAATCGAATTGCATTCAAATCTAATTCAATTCAAAATTGAATTTATTCTATTCGAAATTCAAATTTTGGAAGATTGTTATATTCTTTCTATTCCATTCTATTCTATTGTTTTTTTCTATTCTATCTTTTTATTGTTTTCTCTTCTATTCTATACTTTTCTATTCTATTCAAATTTATTCTATTCGAAATTCGAATTTCGGAAAACGTTTATGTTGTTATTTTCTTTCAAATCCAATTCAATTCAAATTGAATTCCATTCAAAGTCTAATATATTCTATTGGAAATTCGAATTTTGGAAGATGGTTGTATACTTTCTATTCCATTCTATTCTATTGTTTTTTTATTTCTGTTTTTCTTTTATTTTCTATTCTGTTCTGTTCAATCATATTATATTCTTTTCTATTCTATTCTATTTCAAATTTGAATTTACTCTATTCAAAATTTGAATTTTGGAAAACAGTTATATTCTTTCTACTTTATTCTATTTTCTTCTATTGTTTATTCTATTATATTATTTCCTATACTATTATTTTCTATACTCTTATTTTCTTTTCAATTCTTTTCTTTTCTATTCTATTCTATTTGATTCAAATGTATTCTATTTGAAATTTGAATTTAGAAGATAGTTATATTCTTTCTATTTTATTCTATTCTGTTTTATTGTATTCTGTTCTTTTGTTTTCTATTCCATTTTTCTATTCTTTTATTTTGTATTCTGTTCTGTTTTACTCTATTATATTATATTCTTTTATTTTCTATTATATTCCTTTTCTTTCTATTCCTTTTTTTTTTCTATTCTATTTATTCTCTTCAGAAATTCGAATTTGATTCGAAAACTATTCAAATTTGATTAGAAAACTCTTTGAATTCAAATTTCCCCCGAATTTTTGATTCGTTATTTTGGGTTCGTATAAATGCATTACTATTGTTATTCAGAAATTTGGATACATCCCAATTTCCGAATAACGAAAAATTTGTCCAAATTTCAATTTGGAATGAAACGAACCGCACATCTCTAATGCTTACTTTAATTTCACTGGACACTATGAGCTCCTCGCAGAGTGCATTAGAACCCCCCTCATTTCCTTGCTTGACAATGTCTAGCATCATTCAGCACTTTCCTCCCCAGCTTGACTGTCTCTGGCCTGCCCCTGTTACTTTCTGGATTTCAGTTATTTCAATCATAGAGGCTAAGCATCACATGTGGACATTGCTTAGGGTGGGTGCAAGCAAATGTAGTCTACCTAGTAACTCCAGCTCTAGGTTGACATTCACCCATCAAGACATTTTGATATTTGCATAATGTCACCTAAGATCCAGCCAACTGTTTGTATTAGTGCTGAGGGCTCCTAAGAGAAGTACTAAGGTAGGGTGCTGTGATGTTTTTAGGAAGTTGTGTACAGCAGCCTACAGTGCCTTCTCATCAGATGCAATGCGATTTCAGCTCATTCAAATGAATTGGCTGAAAATGCACTGCACTTTAACCACTTCCAGACCGCCCGCCGTCGATACAACTGGGTCCTTTGCCGTTGAATAAATTTTTCCAATGTGCGGGTAGTCTGCTTTTGGATAAAAGTGGTCTCCGCGACGGATCCGCCACAAGATCACTTTTATCTGCGGCGGGAGAGGTGCCCCCCTCCCACCGCGTCCCAGATGTCTCCACCATTTACTGGATCCGTTAGTAGTGGCGGAGACAATCCGATGCTGTTCCCTCTTGAGCAGGAAGTTGAGTGAGGGTATGATGGCCCCCAATCGACTCTATGCCCTTGGAGGACCAGAGCAATGTCAAACGTCACTTCTGCCCTCCGGGCTTAAAGGGACAATTTAAAAGTGTAAATGTGAGATCTGAGGTCTTTTTGACCTCAGATCTCACATTAAAGTGGTCCTGTCCTGCTTGTTTCTATTACAAGGGATTTTTACATTCCTTGCAAATAGGAATAAAAGTGATCCACTTTTTTTTAAAAGGACAGTGTAAAAATAAAAAATAAAAAGTAAAATAAATAAGAAAAAAAAAATGAAAGCACCCCATCCCTCCGAGCTTGCGTGCAGAAGTGGACGCATACATAAGTCGCACCCATATATGAAAACGGTGTTCAAACCACGCATGTGAGGTATCGCTGCAATCATTAGAGCGAGAGCAATAATTCTAGCACTAGATCTCTGCTGTAACTCAAAACTGTTAACCTGTAGAAATTTTTAAACGTCGCATATGGAGGTTTTTAAGTGGCAAAGTTTGTTGCCATTTCACGAGCTGGCGCAATTTTGAAGCATGACATATTGGGTATCAATTTATTTGGTGTAACATTATCTTTCACAATATAGAAAGAAATTGGGCTAACTTTACTGTTTTTTTATTTCTTAATTTAAAAAAGTGTATTTTTTCCCAAAAAATAGCATTTGTAAGACCGCTGTGCAAATACGGTTTAACAGAAATTATTGCAATGACCGCCATTTTATTCTCTAGAATGTCTAAAAAAAAAATATATATATATATATAATAGTTGGGGTTCTAAATAATTTTCTAGCAAAAAAAAAAGGATTTTAACTTTGAAACAACAGATGTCAAAAATAGGCTGGTTAATTGCACAGGGATCCCACAGGGTTCCTGGTATCAACTGGCCCTAACAGTATTATAAGGGAACCTGTGGTACTCGGTTCTCCCGTCGTGCCTTATCCTGCCCCCTCCCCTTTTCCTCTTCCCTTATTTTTACGATCCTTATCTTTTTTGCCTCTTTTTTCTTCTGCTTGATGGAATATTACATGTTTACTTCAGATGCTCCTCCTACCTACAGTTTTCGTTGAGTAGGAGTGTTGACAGAGTACTGGATATGCATAGTCTGATTTTTGTGCCATGCTCTGTTTGCTTTCCTGATAATCAGTTGTAGATATTGACATAACATGTTTACAAAAGTTATCTATGCTGTATATCAGAACCTTTTACAAGTTCAAACTCTGATGACGTCATTTACGCGATAAAACTCAGAGGGAGAAGTCGGGTCACGTGACGAGGAATGCTGGAACGTCGGCCATCTCTTTGGTTTGAAACTTGGTTGAAAATCTGTGTGTATACATACTCGTTTTTAAGAGATGTTGTGTGAGTATTTTGGATTGCTTTTAACCAGTTCAGATCTGCGCTATAGCTGAAAGACGGCTACAGCGTGGATCTGAATTGCCCGCAAGACGTCCGTGGACGTCCTCGTTTGTGCACACTCCTGGCATGCACTCACAGGCGGCGGCGGTGCACGCGCGTGGCCGCCGCATGCTGCGTGGGCGTGCCCGTGGGCGGGGCAGACTCAATTTCCGCTTGTGACCCACGATCGCCTGTCAGAACGGCGAACCGCCAATGTAAACACAGCGGTTCTCCGTTCTGTGAAGGGGGGCATGACAGATCTACTGATCCTTGTCAATGGGATCAGTTAGATCTGTTATGTCCCTGCCAGCCCTGCCCCCACACAGTTAGAACACTCCCAGGGAACACAGTTAACCCCTTCACTACCCCCTGCAGGTTAACCCCTTCACGGCCAATGACATTTATACAGTAATCAGTGGACATTTTAAATTTCTGAACGCTGTATAAATGTCCTTGGTCCCAAAAAAGTGTCAAAAATGTCCAACATGTCCACCCCAATATCAAAGTCCTGATAAAAATCGCAGATCGCTGCCATTACTAGTAAAAAAAAAATAATAATAATAAAAATGCCATCAAATCAATTCCCATAGTTTGTAGACGCGATAACTTTTGCGCAAACCAATCAATATACGCTGATTGCGATTTTTTTTACCAAAAATATGTAGAAGAATATATATCAGCCAAACCCTATGAATCATTTTGTTTTTTTATATATTTTTTGGATTTGTATTATAGCAAAAAGTAAAAAATATTGTTCTCTTTTCAAAATTGTCGCTTTTTTTTTTGTTTATAGCACAAAAAATAAAAACCACAGAGGTGATCAAATACCACCAAAAGAAAGCTCTATTTGTGGGAAAAAAATGATAAAAATTGTGTTTGAGTACAACGTTGCACGACCGCGCAATTGTCATTCAAAATGTGACAGCGCTGAAAATTGAAAATTGGTCCGGGCAGGAGGGGGTTTAAGTGCCCAGTAAGGAAGTGGTTAATACATTTTTCAACTCAGTGACGCTGCACAATGAGATTCTTTCTCTTTTGCTCATTTTCTCTATTTTGAGACACATTCGCAAAGGAGTTTGGGACTGTGCTGGATCCATGTGTACCTTTACTGAAGGTGGAACGTTGCCATTTCTAGTGTGGCTGTTTTTGGTTCAACAGCCCTCGAGTTCTGGTAAGGGTCAGTGTGTTTCTCCCCCTCTCTTCTTGGTGCTGGATCCTATCTCCTTATGCACATCTACCTATGTGTGAAGTGGCACTGATTGAACTGGATATTTATGACCACTACATGAACTGATATAGACTTTCTTCTTGCCGCAATTGGGTGTTTTGAAGTTCAAACTGTACTTTTGGATTTTTTGCAGATTTGAGATATGTCATACCTGTTTTTATTTTTTTCTACCTTTGCCTACTGGTTAAGTCTCAATGTATACTTTCTTACTTGTATGCTGTATCATTTGAAAATGAATAAAATAGATTCAACTTAAAAGGGAACTTGTGTGGCTGTAGGTTTGAGAGTTGCTTTTGCTTACTTGCTTTAAAAAATGCATGTTCCAGGGGCTGGCATCCTCATTTCTGTTTCTCTAGCTAGTGAATTGCTAGAATAAATTTGCATGACAGAAATGAAAACTTCACTTGTTCTTGATCATTGAATAATAAAGAGTGAAGTTAGGATCAGGACAACAGCTATGGAAATTCTATTATAGCTATCCTAGTTACACTTTATGCACTTTCCAAGGCTTTATTTACATATTCAGATAAGCAGAAAAATAATACGCACCCCAACATATGGGTAACATTTGGCAGAAAGTACCACATTTTAAACATAGAACACCAGTTTATTAAATTCTCTTAAAATTGCTTGCCAATTAAACTTCTATTAAATTAAAATTTCATGACATTGCTTGCGTAATAAGAAACATCCTACAAAATGGGGCTGTACACTAGAACAAAAAGTGACTTTATTGCTGACATAGCTTCCTTGTTGCCATATGTGTACTTACTGTCAATATTAATCTGCTCCATAATTTCCATTTCAATATCAAACCTCAAAAATTGCTATTTACTTGTATAATATGCTTCCTGCTGGTGCTAAATCGTGTGACCTACTGGTGTTTTGGGACCTGAAAGAAATTGTTTCTAAGTAATTGGCTGGCACAGTTTGTGTACAGGAATAAGCCTGCTCAGCAAAGATTACACTGGATTTAGTTCAGCAGCGTGAAGCAATGAAGACGCAGTGTAGATGTCAATTTCAGACCAAAGCCAGAAGCTTCTAATAGAGATAGGGAAATGTTTAGTTAACATTTTTTTCCACTATGTATTGTTGCAGAGAAATGAAAAATAAATAAATTATATCTAATTCTGAATGTTTTTGATGAACTTTATGACATTTCGCCTTAACTTATTAGATAGACGAATGGGCTATAAGAGAAAACAGCCATGCAATCATCAGACCATGCCTTCGAAATACCAAAAATGTAATGATATAAATAAGGAAGGACCCGATATTTGAGTCGAACGTAAGTCGAACGCCCCACACTATATAAGGCCGCTTACACAGTGGCCGTTTATAGTGTATAATAACAGAGATAGAGAGAGTTTAGGCAGTTTAGTTAGTGGCGTGTAGGCGGTGTAGTATACAGTATTCAGTGTAGATATAGTATATAAAGTCTAGGCAGTGTGAGGATATATATATACAGTATAGTATGTATATATATATATATATATATATATATATATATATATATATATATATATAATATATATATATATATACGCTGCATTCAGTGTGCACTATATACAGTGTGTGCTCGGATAAAGATGTGGCATAGATTTTAAGGGGAATTCCACTCCACATTTTTTTTTTAAAAATTGGCATAGGGCCCCCCCAAAATCCATACCAGGCCCTTTGGATTTTAAGGGGAACCCCACACAAAAATTAAATCCGTATGCAGAATGACAGCCGGGAAGTGGTTCAGTTATTCTGACTGGACGCCATATGACATCCAGCAGGATAACATGCCGGCATGCGCCCATGGGGGCGCGCATCATGGCGATCGGTGGTGCGGTGTGTTAGTCTGACCCATCGCATTACCAATATCGGTAATAAGCTTCCATCAGTAACTCTTTAGCATGTGATCAGCCATGACCAATCACGTCTGGTCACAGTGTAAACAGGAAAAAACGTTTATCGGCATTTCCTCTACTCGTGTCTGCAGATGCAAGTAGTGCAGAACCAATCGGCTGTTCTCCTGACGGGGGGGGTCTGTGCTGAGTGTTTATCAGTGCAGACCCCCCTATGATCGCCACCCTAGACCACCAGGGAGTCCACCAGGACTACAAGGGAGAGCCCACCCAGGGAGACTACCAGGGAGCCAATCGGGACCACCAGGGAGCCAATCCTAGACGACCAGGGAGCCTACCCTAGACCACCAGATAAGGGGCACATGCCCAAAATGGATGGCACTCGGTGCCAACTTCAGATGCCACCCTAGACCACCAGGGAATGGTCCCCTATTAGTGCATCTGTCATTGCCACCCACCAGTGCCCCTATCAGTGTCCACCAGTGCCACCTATCAGTGCCCATCAGTGCCACCTATCAGTGCCCAGTGCCTCCTATCAGTGCCCATCAGTGCCACCTATGAGTGCCCATCAGTGCCTCTTATGAGTGCCCGTCAGTGCTGCATATCTGTGCCCATCAGTGCTGCATATCAGTGCCACCTATCAGTGCCCATCAGTGCTGCTTATCAGTGCCAAATTAGTAAAGTGTGTGAAACTACGCTACCCTATATCGAAATGAACAGATCTCTATCCTGACACAGCTGCAGAATGCTAAGTGGGGGATTGGCCACTCGAGAATAAATAGAGTGAAAAAATCTGCGCTTTGTGTCATAAACTCAATAAAATAAAATGAATCCAATCTGTGTACAACTCAAACTGTGACATACATATGATCTGAGATAGCAAACTGTGAATGTGAATCAACATAAACATAAATATCCTTGCACAAAAAATAAATAAAAACCAAAGTAAAAAAGCAAAAGTCCAATGATATATGTGGCAAAATTCAAAAGTCCAAAATGTGTGTTGAATTCCAAGTGTGTTGGCAACCAGAGTGTTCATATATATATAATCCTCCACCACACCAATTCAAATGTGCGCGGTTCCTCCACCAAACAAAGATTCTCCTTACCAGAGCTCCATGACCCTCTATTACGGGGGGTCAATAAGCGCCTGCGTGGACTTTAGGCCTCCACTCGGCCTCCAATGTTGGGTATTCAACTCTATGGGGAAAAGATCACAATAGTGTGATACCGTAAAAGCAAACACATTTATTATAAAGTAATGCACTTACAGAAAATCCAAAAATAATGGGCGCTGAGTATCAAGAATGAGCAGAAAACAGACGTAGACTCGCGGTGGAATCAGAAACAGCACTACAGCTCGATCGATTTCATCCTAGTGGACTTCTTCTGGAGCATAACAGTGCCGCCTATCAGTGCCCATCATTGCTGCATATAAGTGCCTCATCAGTGCCCGTCAGTGTAGCCTCATCAGTGCCCATCAGTGAAGGAGAAAATGTACTTATTTACAAAATTTTGTGACAGAAACAGAGGAAAACTTTTTTTTTTTCAAAATTTTCGGTCTTTTTTTATTTGTAGCGCAAAAAAAAAAAAAATGCAGGGGTGATCAAATACCCCCAAAAGAAAACTCTATTTGTGGGAACAAAATTATAAAAGAAATTGTTTGGCTACAGCATCGATGACTTTGTCATTCAAAGCGCAACAGCACTGAAAGCTGAAAATTGGTCTGGTAGGGAAGTTCTACGTGTCAGGTATTGAAGTGGTTAAATGACAATTTTTCCTTTACAACTGTCATTTTGCTTTGGTACTATTCTAAACATCACACAGATGTGCCACTTTACAGGCATACTAAGGGGACCCCCCAGGCACAATATTTAAAGGAATATTTAATTTTTATTGTTTAACTTTAAGCATTATTAAAATCACTGCTTCTGAAAAAACAATTGATTTAAAAACTTGTTTTTGCATTGATACATGTCCGCTAGGGCAGGACCCAGGTCCCCATAAACTTTTTATGGCAATAACTTGCATATAAGCCTTTAAAATTAGCATTTTTGATTTTTCATGTTCTTGTCCCATTGTCTTTAATAGGGTTTGCGTGTTCGCACAAATGTTTTGCCTGTTCACAAGTTCTGGTCCGAACCAAACCGGAGGGTGTTCGGCCCATCCCTAGATATAAACAAAATGTATCTGCAGGAATAAGTTAACAACATAAGCAATTTTAACCCGGTACATCGGGGAGTTGGATGCAACCAAGGATGGCAAAAAGTATCAAAGGGACCATCTAGAGTGTAGCTCCAACACATGGATGAACATCACGTGTCTTACTATAGAACAATATTTTCCTCTCTTTTTCAGTTTTGTGCTACTGAATAAACTTTGTAGTGCTGGCAGATCGTCTCTACCCTTAAAGTGAAACTGTGACCAGACTATAGACATTCAATTTATTACATACTTTTTACAAACAGTAATTTAACTTTAAAGTAAGCCCTCCCTGATCTTGGTAACTGCAGGAACTATTAAAAAATTCTTCCTTAAAGTTACAAATGAAGTGCTAAAGTCATACAAGTCAGCTCATGCTGCTCCCATCTTTAAGAACACTCTGCATACATTAGAGTTTAGAAGGCTGGAAGGCTACCAAGTAATTGCTTGAAGAGTGGAGCAGGGTGAGCATAGCTGATGAGAAAAACAACTTCAAGCATATGTCATGGCAAAAAAAAAACCTATGGAGTACATCTCTACCATACATGCACCGTTCCTGTGTTTGTCTCTTTATGGAACATAGAAGTTCAGAAGAATACCTGTTACTCTACAAAAAATGTACTCAGCTCTTAAAGCAGTGACCCCTCCTACCTATCCTGCCTTATCTGCATGCCTAATCTGTATAAAAAGATCTGTGTACTTACCTATTTTTAATTTACTCCAGTCCAGGTATGTGATCCTGCAGGTCTGTGTACAGAAGGACAGGACAATGGCTGTGAATTCCTGTAGCCATGACATCACCCATAGCCTCCCATGGCCCAATTATTATCAATGCTTCCTCCTCTCCCCTGCAGCAGCTACTCACTGACACAGGGGAGGCGGAGCTGTGGGATCATGTGATTGGACTGGAGCAGATTAAAAATAGGTAAGTACATACATCTTTTTTATACAGGTTAGACATGATAGGTAGGAGGAGAGGGAAGGAACATTTTTAAAAAATAGCTATAGCTATGCTTTTCTTCTAAGTTGTGGACTGATAACATGCAGCATTTACTGTATGTTGACTGATTATAACTCATGAAAAGAACTAGGAGGGATTTTTGAGATAACAAAGGAAATGAGTGAAACAGGACAGCTCTAGATTTCTGCTAAGACCAAAAGTTTTTTTTTTTACTGATCAAACAGATATAACAAAGTATTTTAATAGGCCAAAAGGAACACCATGCCCACCAGTGCCACTTATCAGTGCGGTCACACCGTGCCCACCAGTGCCGCTTATCAGCATCCATCAGTGCGGTCTCACCAGTGCCCACTAGTGCCGCTTATCAGTGGCCATCAGTGCAGTCTGACCAGTGCCGCTTATCAGTGTGGTCACACCAGTGCCCACCAGTGCCACGTATCAGTGCCCATCAGTGTGGTCTCACCAGTGCCACTTATCAGTGCAGTCACACTGTGCCCACCAGTGCTGTCACACCCGTGTCCACCAGTGCCGCTTATCAGTACCCATCAGTGCGGTCACACCAGTGCCAATTATCAGTGCCCATCAGTGCATTCACACCAGTGCCCACCAGAGCTGCTTAACAGTGTCCATCATTGCGGTCACATCGTGCCCATCAGTGTGGTCACATCATGCCCACTAGTGCCGCTTATCAGTGCCCATCAGTGCGATCACTCCAGTGCCCACCAGTGTCACTTATCAGTGCCCATCAGTGCGGTCACACCATGCCCACCAGAGCCGCTTATCAGTGCCCATCAGTGCTGTCACACCAATGCTGCTTATCAATGCCCATCAGTGCGGTCACACCTTGCCCACCAGTGCTGCTTATAAGTGCCCATCAGTGCGGTGACACCGTGCCAATCGCTGCTGCTTATCAGTGCCCATCAGTGCGGTGACACCGTGCCCACCAGTGCTGCTTATCAGTGCCCATCAGTGGAGTCACACTGTGCCCACCAGTGCTGCTTATCAGTGCCCATCAGTGCAGTGACACCATGCCCACTGGTGTTGCCTATCAGTGCCCATCAGTGCAGTGACACCGTGCCCACCAGTGCTGCTTATCAGTGCCCATCAGTGTGGTCACATTGTGTCCACCAGTGCTGCTTATCAGTGCCTACCAGTGCTGTCACACTGTGGCCACCAGTGCTGCTAATTAGTGCCCATCAGTGTAGTCACACTGTTCCCACCAGTGCTGCTTATCAGTGCAGTCACTCCAGTGCCCACAAGTGTCGCTCATCAGTGCCCATCAGTGTGGTCACACCAGTGCTGCTTATCAGTGCCCATCAGTGTGGTCACACTGTGCCCACCAGTGCTGCTTATCAGTATCCATCAGTGTGGTCACAATGTGCCCACCAGTGCTGCTTATTAGTGCCCATCAGTGCGGTCACACTGTGCTCACCAGTGCTGCTTATCAGTGTGCATCAGTGCAGTGACCCTCCCCCCGGCTCCCGGCTGCCATCTCTCATCACTGATAGCGCAGAGATCTCCTGCTATGGCATGCCTGGTATTCCTGGAATGTCTGGCATGCTTGCTATGTGAACACCATTTTGTAACTTCTCCTCTCTTAGCCGTATTGTGATATACAACACAGAGCGCACTGTTCCAATACGGCTATGACAGGAGAAAGTCACGGAACGGTGTTCACATAGCAAGCATGCCAGACATTCCGGGAATACCAGGCATATCATAGCAGGAGATCTCTGTGCTATCATTCATGAGAGATGGCAGGCAGACGGGCGGGCGGATGGGGGGGGGGGGCAATGCTGACAGAGTGGAGGAGGGAGCGGAGGAGGAAGGAGGAAACCACCTCAATAAGCAGCACAGACCGGATGCTGTGAGACCCCCTTCGCCCACTACAGCCCAGTAGGTGGAAATAGAAAGACCGCTGGCTGAGGATACAGGACGGAGAACAGCTGACAGTCTTGCAAACAGGAAATCACAGGGGAATAATGGTTTTTCAGCATGTTCAGCAGGCTACTACAGAGGAACTACAGAGCTCAGCAAAAGATGGATGGCATAGTTGGTGAAGGTAGGAGATCAGCAACAAGGACATGGAAAAACTTTTTCCCGGATTTCTGCTTTAAATAAAAGTAAATACTTGAAGGTCCAAAGCCTGACCCCCAGATTACCTTTAAATAGAACTTGAACTTTCTTAATGCTGGGCAAAAGGCTTGCTTTAGAGTGGGGAGGGTAAGAAGCAAATATCATCTTCCACTTGCTCCTATTCACTTGTCAAAGCTCCCTACAAATCTATATGTAAGCATCAACCTGGTTTTAGGTTGGAGCTTGGTTTGACAAATGAATGAAGAGACAGAGGATGGAGAGGAAAGTATGAATGTGCTCTAAAGCAGTCTTATTACAGGGATTCTTTGAATGTTTTTATATCTACCTTCAGTCAATTTTTTTATGATGCTATTTCAGCTGTGCTGAATGTCACTGCATGCTTTTGACCAAGAATTATACCACAGCTGTAAACTTCTCTACAGCCCCCCTGAGAATTTCTCATGTGGTTTTTATTCATTCTTATCCTAGCACTCTGTCCTTTGAAAGAGTTGGTGTCCAATGAGTTAGACATTAAAAAGCAAAAAAACTGTTAACAGTGTGCAACATCAGAAAACTTAAATACATGCAGAACATTATTTCTCATCCATTTCATGCAGCAGTAGTGTTTACTGTACCATGTTAGTCATGTTTTTAACCTTCAGTTCCTACTGCCTGAGGAAGGGGCCAGCGTGTCTCAAAGCTGGCACTACAAACTGTTTAGTTAGCCAACAAATGGTATCACCCACATCCAAACTTTCTCTATTTCATGCAACAGAAAAGTATTAAAAGGCATAAAATTGGTAAAAATATTAATTCTCCCTCTATAGAAGTAGACAACCTCCATTGATCAGGAAATGTAATATTCTCTCAAGGTTAAAAATGTGGATGATTAGTGTTGAGCGAACCCGGACTGTAACGTTCGGGTCCGTACCGAACTTTAGGGTGTCCGTGGCACGGACCCGGACCCGGACATTTCAAAAATCGTTCGGGTTCGGTCCGGGGTTCTGCTATTTTACTCCACGTGTTGAGAAGCTGCAGGGCAGCCAATCAACAAGCGTTTCACTGGTTTGCCCTTAGAAGCCATCACAGCCATGCCTACTAATGGCATGGCTGTGATTGGCCGGTCCATCATGTGACCCAGCCTCTTTATAAGCTGGAGTCACAGTGCTGCAGTCACATGCTCCTTGGGTTAGTGTAGGGAGAGGTAGCTGACTGCGTGAGGGACAGATTTGAGACATTTTAAGACCTGATCCTGCATCCTGAGATAGATTACTTTACTACTGCTGTCTGTGCTG
>BLSH010232229.1:1323433-1346406 GCA_018402905.1 Glandirana rugosa
TGGATTACGGAAATGTTAGGGAAATTTATACGAAATTATAGTAAGGTTAACAAGTCGAAATTGTGGTAAAATCCAAAAAGCAATGGAATTTACATAAATGTGTACTATAGTGACTTCTGTATCGTGACTGTATTATGTCAAATTAGTATTTAATAACACTACTAAATAGTAGGTATCTCAACTCGCTTGGAGACCTTCAAGCCCAAGACGACCAGGCAGGCTTGAAGCCCTGTTTCAGGCCCAGGCCCAGGACTGCCTTGGGCTTGCTAGCGTGCCTGTTGCTTGGGGTAACTTTAGTTACCCCTGGGCTTGAAAATACGTGTTCCATTGATTTCAATGGGGTTCGTTGTCCGTGCGATCGTTCGGGTTCCGTCAGGACCCGGACCCGGACTTTGTCCCGAAGTTCGGACGGACCAGCAGAACCCGAACTTCCAGAGGTTCGCTCAACTCTATGGATGATAAATCATCACAATAATTTATGATTAAACTGTATTATGTCAGTGCTATGTCTTCAGTGATATCATGTGTAAATACATTTAAGGTAACGAAAAACCTAAAATGGTGTTAAAGCTGAACAATTGGAATGATATTAAAGCATATTTAAAGGGATTGTAAAGGCATTAGGTTTTTTTTTTATCTTAATGCATTCTATGCATTAAGATAAAAAACCTTCTGTGTGTAGCAGCCTCCCCAGCACCCCCTGATTACTTTCCTGAGCCCATTCTCTCTCCAGCGATGTCCATGATCCCCTCAGCCGTCCAGTACACTCCTCCTGACCGGCTGAGACACAGCAGTGGCAAGATTGGCTGTCAATCAAAGTATGTTAGCCAATCAGAGTAGAGAGGGGCGAGGCCAGTTTGGGACTCTGTGTCTGAATGGATACACAGAGCTCTGACTCGGTTTGGGTGCCCCCATAGAAATCCGCTTGCTGAGGAGGCACTCGAAAAAGGGAGGGGCCAGGAGAGAAGAAGAGGGACCCGAGAAGAGGAGGATCCAGGCTGCTCTGTGCAAATCCAACTGCACAGAGGAGGTAAGTATAACATGTTTGTTATTTCTTTTTTTTTTTTTAAAGTGAGCCTTTACAATCGCTTTAATCGGTGTGACCTAATAGAAAACTAAAAGAAAAGACAACATATTTAGCAAATTGCAGGCGGAGACACAAAAAAGAGTTGGGAAAAAATGAAAGGGAACAGGATTGGACAAAGCTTGATATGAGTGCAAACTATTTGGAATACCTGTAGTACGTAATATGCATACAGAGATGGCTTAATCAGAAGCCCAAGCATTTGGGGCTTTTCCACAACAAAAGTGTATTTAGATATTTTGTCTATTTTATACTTTTCTGATGCATACAATTGTACACATCTTTCATTTTATTTGTTGCATACCAACAATGGGATCTTCTTGTCTTGTTTGCTTTCTAAATATGTTAAAGTCCAATCCTACTCTCAGAATATTCCCTTTTTAACTGTAGTATTGTTGACTTTGGGCCAACACATTGGGGTTGATTTACTAACTCTGGAGAGTGCAAAATCTAGTGCAGGTTTGCATAGAAACCAATCAGCTTCCAGGTTATATTGAAAAAGCTTAATTGAATAAGCTGAAGTTAGAAGCTGGCTACCATACACAGCTGTACCAGATTTTGCACTCTCCAGTTTTAGTAAAACAACCCCTTTAGCAACAATTATGTCCAAAAGGCACGCTGTTCTTTTTCACTCTCTATGCTGGGGTTGAAATGCTACCGTGAAGATGAGTTAAAATGCAGCCCCGGGCACTGTCATGTTGTCGAATATTACTGAATTAAATTGGTTCTAAGACAGTTTAAATACTGCGCAAGGGATCATTGTTGAAGATGGAGGGTAAAATTCTCTTTAGGCAGTGAAGTGTTATGAGATGGTGAAGGAAAATTGCTGGTGGGGTTGAAATGCATTGGAAGACAGTGTGAAAAAATGTAGGTCAGAATGCAGAAATGTACTGACTTTACAATTCCAACAGACCCTGCTTTCTTTACTACTGTATATTTCTTTCAAATTTTCACACAAGATCGATTGTTATGCATTTAGTAAACACTGCACCTGTATGTATACTTGTCCTCTGGAAAAAGTCACACCCATGCAACAATAGTTGTTGAGACTAAATGAAAATAGATTCTTAGATTGTAAGCTCTAACGAACAGGGCCCTCTGATTCCTCCTGTATTGAATTGTATTGTAATTGTACTGTCTGCCCTAATATTGTAAAGCGCTTCGCAAACTGTCTGCGCTATATAAATCTTGTATAATAAGAATAATAAATGATACTTGAAGTAAGATATGTTGAAACGTACCACCATACAGATTATCTCCCCTCCCCCTGCCACTTTTTTTTCCACCTACCTGTCCCCTTTTCCCCTCCATAGCTATACCTCCTTTCTCCTATCCCATGTATCAGTTCCTGCCTTCCCTATAAGAACACCAATGTCCCTCCACCATTCTAACTGTCCCTACTGTCCTTTATTTCAATTTATTTATTTCAGGTACTTATATAGCGCTGTCAATTTACGCAGCACTTTAGATATATATGTTGTACATTCACATCAGTCCCTACCCTCAAGGAGCTTACAATCTAAGGTCCCTAACTCACATTCATACATACACATACTAGGGCCAATTTAGAGAGGATCTAATTAACCTACCAGCATGTCTTTGGAGTGTGAGAGGAAACCGGAGTCCCCGGAGGAAACCCACGCAGGCACAGGGAGAACATGCAAACTCCATGCAGATTCGAACCAGCGACCCTTTTGCTGCTAGGCGAAAGCGCTATCCACTACTCCACTGTGCCGCCCAATTGGATTTGGAATAATTTACTCAAAAAAAATGAATGGGGATTGGCCTTATGCCCTTTATACCAACAATTAGTATTCTTGGGGATCCTTACATTCCCACCTTTCTTGTTTATATATCTGCTTATATTTGTAATGGTATATACAATAAATGCTTCTGTCATACTTTTAATACATTTTACAATATCATATACACTTCAGTAGCTACCGCATTAACTGTAATCTAATGCATGTTGTTAATAATTTTCCCTTTTTTGTAGTTAATAAAATACATTTAAATAAATGATGTATATAAAAATATGTAGGGCAGCACAGTGGCTTAAGGGTTAGCACTTCTGCCTTGCAGCACTAGGGTCCTCAGGCTGAACTGTCTCTGTTAAATGTGACAGCTTTCCACTCAGGGCTTTATATACACTGCATTTATTAGAATTATTAGTGACTATATGCAAAAGCAACTCTAATATGTTTCCTTTTTTTCTGTTTGCTTCTAAAAACCTCCTACTTTATAGAGGCAATTCACACATTTGTTGTGCATTACCACACATGTTAATGTGTGTTATTTTGCATGTATCCCGCTCACATTCATTGAATTGTTGAGCTGATAAGGTGCATCTTCAAAATGAATGACATCAAAATACATTGCAATCTGTTTTTAAAATAGAAATTCACAGATGTGATCCAGCCTTAAGCTGGCCATAGGTGAATGGTTTTTTTTTTTAGCAGCAAGCTGACTAATCAAAAAAAAAAAAAATGGATGGATTCTCCCATTCGGAGAGTCAAGGTGGATGAAGAAATCCTTCCCCATGCACTATTGTATTCTGAGAGTCTGCTGTCAGAAAACACTGATCAGTATGGCAGCCACATGGCGACAGTGCTGATTGAATGAAAAATTCCCAATATTCCCATATGAGAGAAGCCTACCCCCATCCTGCCCAGGCCTATTTTCAGCTTTCAGTGCTGTCGCACTTGGAATGACAATTGCGCAGTGATGCAACGCTGTACACAAACTGGGTTTTTATAATTGTGTTCACACAAAAAGAGCTTTCTTATATATTTTATTTTTGCATTAACTGCTCGGTTCAGTTGGCATAATCACAAGGTTACGGACATCCCCTCTCCTATGTCCCAGGTACTAGCCCATAATACTCATTTTTTGTTTTATTTCACTCTCCCGGTAATACACATAATGTTTTAAAGATAATTTATTTCGGGCTGAAGTTAAACGATGCATCATGCAGGTAACATGTCACACACAGAACAGTCTGTTCAATCTCTGTATCGTCTGAACCCCATTATGATGAGGTCTGTCCGTTTGAGGCATAGTACATCTTATAGCGGTGAATTAGATAGGAAATTACCACGCGCAAAATGTGAGAGTTCTGAGAGCACGAGTGGGGGTTACACCAGCGGAGCAGTCCCTTTGGCGGTGTCTGAGAGACCCACCAGACAGGCTCCAGATGCACGTTTTGAACACCTTATTGAATTATTGAATCACGTTTGGAGCACATAGTCACTTTTTGATGGATGAATAAATGGATAAAGATTTATATAATTTATTGAATATTTGAATATATATTTAATGTAAATTGTTACATGTAGCGTGATCCATAATTGAATAGATCTACCCCATGACACTGAGTCACTTTATGGTTTAATATTTGAGATCACTATTCATTTGGGGAAATGTGTTGTACGAACTTCACTATTACACTGTTATAAAGTTATATGCATTTTTGCACGTAGGCACTTTATATTGGACATTCTGTATTTTGCTTATGTGTAGTGATGTGGAACATATATGATTTTGGCACTTTATTAACCCCTACAGATCTGCCCTATTGCCGAAGTATAGCTCCAGCGCGGATCTGAAATGCCGGGACGACGTCCATGGACGTCGTCCCCTGTGCACGCTCCCGGCGTGCCCCTTGGCGGCAGCGGCGGCGCGCGCACCTGCCGCACGCTGCGCGAGCGTGCCCGTGGGTCGGGCGGACTCGATGTCCGCTCGAGACCCACGATCGCCTGACAGAGCTGCAGAACGGGGAACCGCTGATGTAAACACGGCGGTTCTCTGTTCTGTGACAAGGGACATACCAGATCTACTGATCCCTGTCACTGGGATCAGTTAGATCTGTTATGTCCCGGCCAGCCCCGCCCCCCCACAGTTAGAACACATCCAGGGAACATTGTTAACCCCTTCACTGCCCCCTTCAGGTTAACCCCTTCACTGCCAATGACATTTACACAGTAATCAGTGGACATTTAAATTTCTGATCGCTGTATAAATGTCATTGGTCCCAAAAATGTGTAAAAAATGTCCGACATTTCTGCTGCAATATCGCAGTCCCGATAAAAATCGCAGATCGCCGCCATTACTAGTAAAAAATAAATAAATAATAAAAATGCCATAAATCAATTCCCATAGTTTGTAGACACGATAACTTTTGCGCAAACCAATCAATATACGCCGATTGCGATTTTTTTAAATCAAAAATATGTAGAAGAATATATATCGGCCAAAACTGATGAATATTTTTTTTAATGGATTTGTACTTTAGCAAAGAAATTAAAAAATATTGTTCTTTTTTGCAGAATTGTCGCTCATTTTTGTTTATAGTGGCTATCAGAAATGACACACAGGTGATCAAATACCACCAAAAGAAAGCTCTATTTGTGGGAAAAAAAGGATGCAAATTTTATTTGTGTACAACGTCGCACGACCGCGCAATTGTCATTCAAAATGCGACAGCACTGAAAGCCAAAAATTGGTCTGAGCAGGAGGGGGGTTTAAGTGCCCAGTAAGGAAGTTGTTAATATACTGATTGTGCAGTATCATTCTGTTATAGTTTATCATATGTTTCTTTTGGTGCTATTTAATCACCACTGGGTTTTTAATTTTTTTGCTAAATTAATGAAAAAAGGCCAAACATTTTGAAAAAAAATGTTTTTCTTTGTTTCTGTTATAAAATGTTGCAAATAAATAATCTTTCTTCCTGAATTTACCAAAAACTATCTGTGTGATGCACGGTGCCTTAGGACTGTTTTTTTAAGGCTCTTTTTTAGGGGGTGGGCACTATCAACCTGATTGAGGATGAAACCATCCAAAAAGATGCAGCTAGCCCAAAAACTCCAGAGACCTAGTCCCTAGAGGTAAAGCATACAATGTAAGAATGGGGGCAAGCACATTTTTTATAACTCTTGAGCCCTCATGTGCTAAAATATTTCTGGTGTCATCTATACAAAAGGAGTGGTGAACTCAAAGAATTAAATTGTGAAATAAAAAAACACACAGTGATCAATGATCACTAAGACAGCTCTTATGATCCCCCAGCCAATTATCAGTGGACCTTTGTGCAAACTCGATGCAGGCGCAATAGAAAATTACACATAAAATACTGCCACCCTGTGGCTAAGGTGCAGAAGTGCATAAAACTCAGTGAATATAAAACGCATGTGACAATCAATCTTTGATATAATCTTTGATAAGTGAAACATTGAAAAATCTTGGTGATAATAAAAAGTCCTTTAACCACTTCAGCCCCGGAAGAATTTCCCACTTTAGGACCAAAGCACTTTTTGCGATTCGGCGCTGCGTCGCTTTAACTGACAATTGCGCGGTCGTGCGACGTTGTACCCAAACTAAATTTGCGTCCTTTTTTTCCCACAAATAGAGCTTTCTTTTGGTGGTATTTGATCGCCTCTGCATCATTTCTTATCGCTGCTATCAACAAAAGAAGAGCGACCATTTTGCAAAAAAACCCAAATTTCTTATTTCTTGCTAAAATTCAAATCCAAAAAAAAAATATAAAAAAACATTTTTTTTCACCGTTTTTGGCCGATTTATATAATTCCTCATATTTGCGATAAAAAAAATTGCAATCGGCATTTATTGATTGGTTTGCGCAAAAGTGGCCGCGTTTACGGATGGTGAGAATTTATTTCTGGGGTTTTTATTTATTTTTTATTTTTTACTAGTAATGGCGGCGATCTGCGATTTTTAGCAGTAATGCGATATTGGGGCGGACATGTCGGACATTTTTGACACTTTTTTGGGACCAATGACATTTATTCAGCGATCAGAAATTTAAATGTCCACTGATTACTGTATAAATGTCATTGGCAGTGAAGGGGTTAACCTGCAGGGGGAGAGCTAGGGGTTAATCGTGTTCCCTGGGTGTGTTCTTACTGTGGGGGGGTTGGGCTAACATGGGCATGAGAGATCTAACTGATCCCAGTGACAGGGATCAGTAGATCTCTCATGCCCCACTGACAGAGCGGGGAACCGCCGTGTTTACATCGGCGGTTCCCCGTTCTTTCCCTGTAGCCGCTCATCGCGGCTCGCCGGCAGACATAGGGTCCGCCCGAGCCGCGGGCACACTCCCCAGGAGTGCGGCGCGGGCGCCCCCTGGTGGCCAAATGCAGATCGCCGCTTATTTACGGCGATTCGCGCAGGGCTCCCCGACTGCCGCCGTGAAAAGACGGCGCGCGGTGGGGAACCTGTTAAACAGTTCATGCGTCCAAAGTGGACCGTCCAAGTGCGAAAGTGCATAAAACTCAGTGCATTAATATAAAACACATGTGGCAATCAATCTTAATCTTTGATAATTGGAAATTGAAAAATCGCTGTTGATAATAAAAAGTCCTTTAAACAGTTCATGCATTGCAATAAATCGTATTAATTAATTTGTGCAAATGGTGCAAAAAAAAGTGTGCTTAGTGTGAGCTGTCAACATCTAAGGCAGATTAATTCCAAGCTTAGCGTGCTTCACAGTGGGACCACACACCACCACCCCCGGTTACACTATGCGCTCACCTTCAGGTGCGACCCCTGATGGGCCAAGTCGCACTTTCCCCTATGGGGTTAAATCCTCCTCAGGCATAAACTGTATCAGACTCCACATAGGGATTGAGGTGATATGTATAAAAAAGAGGAAACTACATAGTGCAGAATCCCTTTTAAAATATTTCTATTTATTAAAAAGATTAAAAACACTCACATTTTCCAGTGCACCAACTCCGGTCCGATCCATATGTGGAGTCTGATACAGTTTATGCCTGAGGAGGATTTAACCCCATAGGGGAAAGTGCGACTTGGCCCATTAGGGGTCGCACCTGAAGGTGAGCGCATAATGTAACCGGTGGTGGTGTGTGGTCCCACTGTGAAGCACGTTAAGCTTGGAATCCATCTGCCTTAGATGTTGACAGCTCACACTAAGCACACTTTTTTTTTTTGGACACATGAACTGTTTAAAGGACTTTTTATTATCAACAACAATTTTTCAATGTTTCACTTATCAAAGATTATAAGATTGATTGTCACATGCATTTTATATTAATGCACTGAGTTTTATGCACTTCTGCGCTTTAGCCACAGGGTGGAAATATTTTATGTGTAATTTTCCATTGCGCCGCACCAACTTATGATTTGTACTTTGTAAAACCACCTGTCACGGCAATTACAGCTGCAAGTCTTTTTGGGGAAATCTCTATTGCACATCTAGAGAGTGAAATTTTTGCCAATTTTTCCTTGCAAAATAGCTCAAGCTCTGTCAGATTGGATGGATTGCATCTGTGAACAGCAATTTCCAAGTCTTGCCTGGACTTTGACTGGGCTATTCTAACACATGAATATGCTTTGATCTAAACCATTCCATTGTAGCTCTGGATGTATGTTTAGGACCATTGCCCTGCTGGAAGGTGAACCTCTGCCCTAGTCTCAAGTCTTTTGCAGACTTTAACAGGTTTTCTTTTAAGATTGCCCTGTATTTGGCTCCATCCATCTTCCCATCAACTCTGACCAACTTACCTGTCCTTGCTGAAGAAAAGCATCCCCGCAACATGATGCTGCCGCCAGCATGTTTCACGGTGGGGAGGGTGTGCAATCTTAGTTTTCTGCCACACATAGAATTTTTGCTTTTAGGCCAAAAAGTTCAATTTTGGTCTCATCTGACCAGAGCACCTTCTTCCACATGTTTGCTGTGTCCTCCACATGGCTTTTCGCAAACTGCAAATGGGTCTTCTTATGGCTTTCTTTCAACAATGGCTTTCTTTTTTCCACTCTTCCATACAGATGTGTGGATTGCACGACTAATAGTTGTCTTGTGGACAGATTCTCCCACCTGAGATGTAGATCTCTGCAGCTCCTCTAGAGTTACCATGGTCCTCTTTGCTGCTTCTCTGATTAATGCTCTCCTTACTTGGCCTGTCAGTTTAGGTGGACGGCCATATCTTGGTAGGTTTCAGTTGTGCCATACTCTTTCCATTTTTGTATGATGGATTTAACAGTGTTACATGAGATGTTCAAAGCTTGGGATATTTTTTATAGCCTATCCCTGCTTTAAACTTCTTACCCCGGACCTGTCTGGCCTTCATGATGCTGTTTGTTCACTGAGGTTTTCTAACAAACCTCTGAGGGATAAAATTATACACAGGTGGACTCTATTTACAAATTAGGTGACTTATGAAGGCAATTGGTTCCACTAGATTTTAGTTAGGGGTACAAGAGTATTTATTTGTAAAAACTTTTGAAAACCATTTATCATTTTCCTTCCACTTCACAATTATGTGCCACTTTGTGTTGGTCTATCACATGAAATCCAAATAAAATACATTTACGTTTTTGATTGTAACATGGCAAAATGTGGAACATTTCAAGTGGTATGAATGCTTTTTCAAGGCACTGTGGGCAAGGGTTTACAAACAATAATGATGCTCTTTGGATTTTGGACCTGACTACGTGGCTAGGCTGTGAAAAAGTCTCACACATGTGGTATTGCCATACTCAAGAGGAGTAGCAGAATGTGTTTTGGGGTGTAATTGTGAGTATGTCTATGCTGTGTGTGAGATTGATGTGTTAATAAGACAATTTGGTGAAAAAAATAGCTTTCATCATTTTCCAAATAATTTTTGGTAAAAAAATGACAACTTAAAAAAACTAATCATGCCTCTTTCTAAATACGTCAGATGGTCTACTTTGCCAAAAGGGGCCATTTGGGGGTATTTGTACTGACCTACCATTTTAGGGTCTCAAAATGAGATAGGCAAAACATTCAATTTTTAAATATATACAGTATATACTGTACCATAGTTTGTAAAAGATATAACTTTCAAGCTGACTAAATAATGTATACCTATTTGTTCTTTTCGTCAAAGAAATGCAGCAAAATACATGTTGTCCTAAATTTATGAATAAAGATTATTTATTTACAAATTTTCTTCCAAAGTTTTATTTTTTCCTTTATATAGCAAACAATAAAAAACAAGTCTGGTAAATTATGTGGACAAGCCCAGGATTATTCAGAATTGAGTATATAGCACCAACATCCCAGAATTAAATGCTTGGGACAAAAGAAAAGAGATGCAGGACTTTGTAGGTGCTTGTTACCCAGAACCGTATACCAAAATTACTTAAAACAATAATGTTTATTGTATCACAAAATAAGATTTGTAATGCAGACTTTTTCAGGAAAAGGCATGTTATAGAAACTATTGTTTAAGGCTGGGTTCACACCTATGCGAACTGGATGCGGCTTAAACCGCATCCAATTCGCAGGACACTTGAAAACACATTGTTTTCAATGTGTCCGGTTCACATATATGCGGTGCATTCGCACTCCGCATTGCACAAAAAACGTGTTCCTTTTCCGTGCAGTGCGGTGCAAATTCCCAGCACGTTGAGTTCAATGGGAGCGCATCTAACACGGAGATGCACTCCGCACTGAACGGGGATATTTCCCCTGCTCGTGGCTCCTCCCCATCTCTACCCCCGCAGCTGCTGCGCTGTGGGAACGGATAGGAGCCGCCGAACGGTGGCTGCGCCCCTTCCCGGCAGCAGACAGGCTGGAATTCGCACTGGACAGGTGTGAATCCAGCCTAATACTACTACTATTTAGTAGTTACTATACCATGCCTTTTCCTGAAGAAGCCTGTATGGGGAAACATGTTGATATAAAAGCATGGCAACAACAACGTAACTAAAAAGTATTGTCATCTACTTTTAACAAATGATGTTATTTGGGTGCATTGATGCTTTTAATCTTATTTTGTGAATCAGTAAACATTATTGTTTTAAGTTATTTTGGTATGCGGTTCTGTTTAACAAGCACTTACAAAGTCCTGCATCTGTTTTCTTTTGACACTAACAATAAAAAATCAAGTGTTGATTAAATACCACCAAAAGAAAGCTCTATCTGTCCTAAAAATATATATAAAATTCATTTGGGCACAATTTTGCATGGCTGAGTAATTGTCATTCAAAGTGTAATAGCACTGAAATATGAAAAATGGCCTGGACTGGAGGGGGGTGAAACAGTCCGGACTTGAAGCGGTTAACAGACTTTTAATGTTTTATTGCTAAAACTTATCACAAGTCACATTTTTTTCATTCTTCTTGCCTGCTGTGATTAGCAATCAGATTTATCTGCCTGTTGGCACTCAGAAACACAGAACCTCAAACTTGGTCCAAGTGGTATCTTCAATTATTTTTTTGCTTTACTTAGGAGGTATCAAACTCCTTAATTCCTAATGAAAGGTACCTGGTCCCATTATTTTCACAGTAGGATCCGTACAACTTCTACCACCCAAAACTCTCACGGAGCAGTCCCTTTATCTCCTTTTCCATACTTACTTTTTCCTAAATGGTCAAGTGGCAGGAAATAGTTGCCAACCAGAGACAAGCCTCAGCACATTTCCAGAAAAGTCACAGGGCCCAAAGGGATTAACCCTGCCCTATTCAGACACCTCATTACATTAGGTTGTCACTTTTTTCAATTTCAGTTTTTTTTTCTGTCCCATTGCTGGTAAATGTAATGTTAAAATCATTTCGTTTTCTGCACACATAAATATCCTCTGGCTGTTAGACCGTTTTATTGGTTTAAGAGGCAAAATATTTTTGACTGTGTATTAATATAGAAGTTTCAGAGTCCCCTAAATGAGATTTGTGGCTTCGGGGATGTGTTACTACATAATACAGTTTGATAAATCACCCCTAAGCCACAAAACTTTACGGTAACACAGATTGAAAAAAGACTGTTTAAATTTCCAATAAGAAATTTATCTGTAAAACTCCTGCGATTCTCCGGTGATTTTGCTTTCTGACGCATCTGACATTTTTGTTGATGTCTTGTAAAGATCATCTTCTACAATTTTCTGATTACTTCAGGAATGTACAAACTCAAAAGCAATTATAGTGTTTTATTAAATGTTATCAAGCAAAGCTGTTTTTATGGACACATACTGGCTGTAACACAGCTACAGCCATGTAGAATCATATTCATTTCATAAAGGGGGTACAGATTGGTTTCATTGGGGATTTGTTTCCTAAGCAATAATTGTGTAATATTGCTAGTCAAGGAAGAACTTCTCGAAATGCCCTATTCAAAAGCAGCAGTTTTAGTCCTACTGTGGCCATGCTTTAAAAAAAGACTACTGCACATTTGTAAACACAGCAATATGTTTGATAAATGTCCATTATGCTTTACTGGTTTGTAATATAAAGTCAGCTGAAAACAGAAAAAATAAAGGCTAGAAAGAGAGCCTGTTTATATGACCTGTCAAAGTCATGTGACTGGATTTTGTCCAATCATAAGGCTTAATGCATCTGAAAAACAATGAGTTGCCACCAATGTATTCTGTAGATATTTAGTCAAATTAAATAATTGACAGTCTCATGATCTCAGAAGAGAGAAGTATCATACCAAGTGAAGTAACTGGCAGTGGCACAGATAGATGTGAAGCCTGGAGAATTTTCATAAAGCAGTGCACACTTTGTAAAAGCTTAAAGGGATTGTAAAGGCAAAAGTTTTTTTTTATCTTAATGCATTGTATGACTCGGCTTTGGTGCCCCCATAGCATGCTGCTTGTAGTGGGGGCACTCAACAGGAGGGAGGGGCGAGGAGCACAGAAGAGGGACCAGAGAAGATGAGGATCTGGGCTGCTCTGTGCAAAACCAACTGCATAGAGCAGGTAAGTATAACATGTTTGTTACTATAAAAAAAAAAAAGAGACTTTACAATCAATTTAAATCTATGTACCAAGTGTCAGCACTGTATAAACTGTATGTAGCATCAGCAGTGCTGTTCAGTTAAGTGCAGGAGTACTCTGAGCACAGGCCAATATGATGACCACCTCCCCGGCCATCAGTTAATTTTAACCACTTCAGCCCTGGAAGGATTTCCCACTTTAGGACCAGAGCACTTTTTGCGATTCGGCACTGCATTGCTTTAACTGACAATTGCGTGGTCGTGCAACGTTGTACCCAAATTAAATTTGCATCCTTTTTTTCCTCACAAATATAGCTTTCTTTTGGTGGTATTTGATCACCTCTGCGTCATTTCTGATCGCCGCTATAAACAAAAGAAGAGCGACAATTTTGCAAAAAAAAAAAAACAATATTTCTTACTTTTTGCTATAATACATATCCAAAAAAAATATAAAAAAAAATTTTTTTTTCATCGGTTCTGGCCGATTTATATTCTTGCTCATATTTTTGGTAAAAAAATTGCAATCAGCGTTTATTGATTGGTTTGTGCAAAAGTTACCGCGTTTATGAATGATGAGAATCCCTTTATGGGGTTTTTCATTTTTTAAAAAATGTTTTACTAGTAACGGTGGCAATTTTTATTGGAACTGCGATATTGCAGTGCACATGTCAGACCATTTTGACACTTTTTTGGACCAATGGCATTTATACAGTGATTATTGCTATGAAAATGCACTTACTGTGTAAATGCCATTGGCAGTGCAGGGGTTAACTGTCAGCTGAGCGCTGCACTGCACAGTCGTTTGGTATTAGATCGCGCTGGACAATCGTGTCTCAGATCCGCCTCTGTGAAGCATCTGACCCTACCAAGTTTGACCAGAACCATGGTCTCCTGGTGAGTAGGGACGCTCATGGGGTGATACCCCACACGCTTTTGATGCACCTTGGCACTTTTTTGAAGATTGCAAGCACTTTTTAAGCACTTGGGCACTTTTTTCCACTTATATAGACTAGATTGGCACTGCAGTTTAATAATATTTGCACAAATTATTGTTTATGATTATTGATGTCTATGCAAAGTGCTATATATTTGTTTATTTATCACTAGGTGTTGTTTCACTTTGTGTATAGCTGCTGCATGTCACAAAACGTATATTTTTTCTCTAAAAGCGCAAAGTTTATTTATTTTTAGTGTCAGTTAGTGTCAGTATCAATATGTTTTAGGTAGGATAAAAGCAAAATGTGCACTATAGTTTTTGGGCTGTACTACAGGTACAAACACCAATAACATACACATATGTGGTATCACTGCGATCATCAGGAGCAAGAGAATTTATTTTGGCTTTTTCTTTGGTGGAACGTTATAGTAGTAGCAAAAATATATGGTTACATTAAAAAAAAGTTGTTTTTTTTACTACTTTGGGACATTTTTTCTTTGATAATAAAAAATATCAGGAGATATCAATTAGCATTTACCACCAAATGAAAGCCCAATTTGTCCTGAAAAAACGTGGTATACTCCACCTGGATACACAAAGTAGTTGTGATGATATGTACGGTTTTACTAACACATGTCAAAGTTGCAAAATTGTGATTAGGCATTAAGATTTGTTTTGCCCTTAGGCGCAAAGGGGTTAAATTTTGATACAATCCATGAGATTGTCTTGGATTTCTTTTAACTTTTGTTTTTTTTTTCTTTGGGTAATTTACATAACGTAAGGGCCTTAAGTTACCCCAGAGGTAATGATCAGTGAGGTATATTCTGCCTGGGTTATGGAGTATTGGCAGATGTGAGGCTCCACAGAAGACAGACTTAGGCAGCAAATTGAATGCCTGCTTTGTTAGGTCTCTTGAATCTAGCCAAAAAAATGTGGGTGAGTTTTCATCCAATTCGTTAAAAGTAGTGTAATGCTGGGGCAGAACATTTTCTGTCTGTGATTATGGAAGACAGCTAACATTGTTGGAACTGTTGACCAGGAGGTCAAAAACTTTGACTGTCTTTATACTCACAAGGCAAGACTCTTGATTTACACTGATAGATGTAAACATAGAAGGATGGCGCCACTATAATAAGTGCATAAATTGTGCGAATATAAGAGTATTGCTGCCTACTATCACGATGGAAATAAAATCTCCATCAATTAGCTAGGGATAAATGGGAAAGTTATGGCGCTTGCTCTTTGTAAATTTCATTAAAAAATGCAGTGCATGCATAAAGTGCATATCAAAATAGTGCATATAAATTCATATTAGGCATATAAATACCATAAATTACAACAAATATGTGTAGACGAATCAAATTAAATTAATATGTGCAAAGAACCATCCAATATTGGGGATCAACAACACAGTCCAATAGTAGACCTTCAAAAAATGACTCTTCAGTAGCGAGGGAAGTATAAGCTGCCCATCCACCAAGTGAAAGAAGAAAAAGGGTGTCCACGCTAAGGCTTGTCTTCCTGCATACTGGGGTGCTCCACCATCATACGTGTGTGCACTCTAAACACTCACCAGATACATCTGATAAACTCGCGTTTAGTATCAAACCACAAGCTGGACAGATTTCTCCTTCGCTAAGCAGCACTGGATGGCTCCGTATATAAAAGTATTCCAATGGTTCCCTCCAGACTAAAGTCAGGCATTAGTTCTCACAAGAAACAAAGGGACAACTTCATAGCGCAACTCCATTTAATTAAACCATTGTGTACATAACATTATAAAATGATACTCACATTAAAAAGTGCTGTATGCCAGCACCAGCACGTTCAGCCTTCAACAGTGGGAACGAGCGGCGTGCGTTCCAAACATCAAAATCAGAGGAAGCGGATGTGACGTCTATGCATTTCGTGGTCTACCCACGTCATCAGGAAGTACATCCGTCTCCATTTTGTTGAAGCCTTTTATACTAGGAAGATGGATGTAATTGGTTCCATAGTATTGCCTTTTTCAATTGGTTTCAATTACAATGCCATTGTGTTGATGTATTTCATATTCGGGCTGTGCGTCTTGGTGGACAGCTTTATTTTTTAATTCTAACAGCAATTTACAAATGCATTTTATTTATACATTAATTAAACAGCATTATTAATCATATATTAAAACTTTATTCATATGTCATAAAAAACAAAATATATGTAAAATAAAAATAAAAATAAAAACTGGTGATGATTAAATTGTAGTTAGAATTATCTTCCAAGATATTAAATTACCTCATTTAAGTAACTATTTATTTATGACCATTTCTCCAATCATTCAACCAAGGAAACTAGTAATTATACTTTGGGTGACATCCAGTGGCCTATTTATAACTCACACCCTTATAAAATCTGATGTTTAATTACTATCCATATTTCTATTGAAGACTATGCCTATTGGTAATGTATTTTAGATCAGACACCAAAAGAAGGGTATATGGGAAAAAGTTTTTTTAAGAAGTAAAAAATGCAAATAATTATAAAACATGAAAAATCATAATAATCCTAATTTAGTGGGATTTCTATACAGTTGATTCCATTTTTACTCATCCCCTTTTATAGCTGGTGAAAAATAGTTACCCTCTGATTTATTGACACTATTTAGTGGTACATTATGTCTACTTGTTTAACTTTAACTTTCTTGATTTACACTGCATCAAACAGAAAAAAAATACAAGATAAAAAAAATGTAAACTCAAATTCTACAAGGATTTTGCATGTTGAGATTCCACTTGGTCTGCTATATGGGTGTGCTGATTTTACAAAATTCTAATTTATGTAAGACTTGGGAAGTTGGCATGAATCTACTCATAAAGGTTATTGGTTGTCTATCAGAAAGCATCGTTGATCAGCTACTTTAATAATGCATCTTGCCTCTGCAGAGATTCAATGGTTTCATGTGTTTTATATACTGTTCTCGAAGTGTAACGATAACACATATTGGAGCTCTTGTCTTTTTAAGCATTTTCTTTCCTTCTGTTGGCACAGTTAACAGTATGCTATAATGGTGCTGCTGCTATAAAAAATGAAAAGCTCGCACAACAGATTGTGGTCCATAAAATCAGCACTAACAAGAGGCAAAACAGCAGAATGGCTCATCATGAGATAGTGCTGCTTTACAGCTGTAATGATCCTCTGTGGGATCCTGAATTGTGATCCACCATCATGACCAGTTGCAAACTCAAAAACAGCACTACAGCGACAGTTGGTATAATGAGAAGAAAAACCTGTTTTCATAAATGTCAACAGATTGTTGTGTTATTCCTTCCCACCGTTTAAAGCCTAGAGCAAATGACACTGTGGCCCTGATTTATTAGAATTAAACCCACACTGCTAGCTAAGTTGATCAATATTCACTTCTGCTTGTAGGTAAAGATAGCTTGGGTGTGTATTGCTGTACAGTATATGTTAATTTAAGGGTGAAATAGGTGGTCTTCATCTGTGGGATAGAGCTTACTATGGCTCAATCAACAATTAAATAACTTTAGAACAGTTCGTTCAAAATAGTTTTGAGCCCAGGGCTTACATAAAAATGTAATATACATTTACAGTAGTTAGATGATATGTCATAAAAACTTTAAGCTGCCTAATTATAAAGTAGTAAATCTGACATTCACAAAATACTTCACTGCTGGTGAATCTCTCTGATGCATGCGCTTAAATGACAATGATTAATGTGCCTTTAATGAATGGTTGGGGAAAGTTGCATCCATTTCTTAGAAATAAGCCCTAGATTGTATCTAAAACAATGATTTTTTTTCTATTTTCTATCGCATGTGGAACATCTGCAAAATGTTTTTTGCTCTGTGTGTCCCAACTGGGGAGATTTACCTTCTGTAAATGTTAGTGATCACTGAAAGGGATGGGAAATATAAAATGTCAACTTGTCTAAAGAACAGGAATAGAAGGAAAATCTTTTGGTAGGGACAATCGTTGTGATGACTAGGAAGGAGGTTCAAGTTCGGCGTAATGCAGAGTTCAGCCTAAACTCTAACTGTTGCCACTGGCGAATAAGCAAAATAACCCATTCTCCTGCCTGTCACAGAAAACCCCAGGCTATGCAGAAAATCATTATTTAGTGGTGTATTGTTTCACCACACACCTCCAGGCCAGCACTGGCTATAAGTAATAATGGCATCTACATTATGCATGTACAGAGCAAAAGATGGATATGGCCATCGTTCTCTATGGGCAGGGGCGTACATAGTTTATATGGGATACTTGTTATGAAAGAATTATCAGACACACATGCCCCGGAAGATGGCGTTTCACAAAATGCGTGGGGTGGAGCCTCATGTTGACCAGGAAGTCAGTCTATTTGCTGGCTATGATTGTTTTTCATGTGCAGTGTTGTGTTTTCCTGATGTAAGTGCATTTTAAAGTTTTTTATGCATTATATGGAGTGTTTTCTTTCTTTCTTTCTTTCCTCTGAGTGTGCTGGGAGATGTGGAGACCGACAGAGGAGGTATAGTGGCATTAAAACCTTGGGGTAATCGTCATATCCAGGAAAGCTTGTGGAATCAGTGATCAAAGATTAGCTAAATCTTCGATTCTTGATTTAGTTAATCTTTGATCACTGATTCCACATGCTGTCCATGACTTCTCTATAGTAAGAGAGTAATAGATTTTGGTAAGCCTGCATTTGTGCTCTTTGGTGGTGATGAATCTTTTTGGTGTTGGTACACTATCTGGATTTTGTTTGGGCTCACCAGTTGGATTTCTCTGGACACTGATTTATTTATTTTGTTTTTGCACCAATGTGGACTTTTTGCACTAGTGGACATTATATGAATTTGTCTTAAATTGATTTTAAATTATTAGCACAGTCAGAGATGCCTGATCTCCTTCTGAAAATGCTATCTGCCATGATGACATTGTAGCTTCTGAGATTTCTGAGTAATTGACCTGGAACAAGTATGTAGATCATGAATTCTGACTTCACTTTGTGCTTGCTTGTTCCAGGTCAACAACATAGAATGTATTATAGCCAGACATTTTTAGAGGATAGTCAGCCCAGCAACAGCAGCCCCTGTATTTTTTTCATGGCAGTTTTTCTTTATTGGTCCCCTGCTTTGTGCTGTGGCTTTATCTGCTAGCCTCTACATCATTATCGTATGTTATATTGACTTGGAAGTTGGAGGATTGAACCACAGCCTACAACTGGGAACCGGGTATCTGGCACAACCACTATTATTCTCCAATAGACTGGAAATTATCAGCAGGGGCAGGTATTATTCCTTCTTTTTGTTACAGGGAGGCCTATATTTTAAAATACTTTAATGTAGAAAGAGAGTTGCTTTAATGCAAGCTGGAGCACCAGAGGTAGACAACACTGTGCTGTCTGTGCAAAGTTTAATTTCTAAATAGCAGAGGTGTGTAGTTACACAAGTGCCGCAATTACACTGGAGGCAAAAGACAGGGGTGAGATGCACCACTGTTTGCTGTGAGTTAGACTTGTGCCTTGTGGCCATGTACATTAAAATGTGCATGTTAAAACAATGCATCTGCTCTGCGGATTGCTGTGCCATTCATTGTGCATGGCACCCAAACCCATTGTACAGTAGAACAAAGTGCACTGCAGTTCATGTCGAATGCACAACAGGGGTTTCTTAAAAAAGTTAATTTGTGTTTCTTATTAATTGTGGTGCATTAGCATCCAATTCATAGTGCATAGGCTAGCTTAAAGCAGTGTGCATTAATATGTAACATAATGCACATTAACGTACTGTAATGGATTGCTAAATTGTGAATCAGCCGCAGAAATTAGTGCCATGGTGATTAGGGTGAAGGAGCTAATAACGAAAGGAAGAGCCGTCTACACTGAAATCGAAAGGCAACCTGTAGTGATAGAAATATAAGGTCTCTGGCATCAATAAATCCTAACTCACCGACCTGTTAAAAAATAATGTAATTACAAATAAGTTATTTCAGTCAGTTGTGTTTACCGATTTCTGCTAGATGGACAAACTTAAAAGCTATAAACAGGAAAAGATCTAGCAATAAATCGTCGAGACATGTCTTTTGTAGCGACATCTATTTAATATTTAATTTTCAGAAGCGATGAGAGTGTCACTAATCAAACCTGAAAAAAAGAAGATCAGCATATTAAAGTTTGATTAGCTCTTTACTTGATTCATGGAAATGAGATATTAATCAATGCATGAAGCTTAGCAGAACCACAGTATACCACTTAAACAGAGCACCTGCACAATTTCAATCGTGAGTGGATGAGGTAATAATTAAAATCAAACAAGTTACAGCACTTTGATTAACAGCAAACACATCTTTTCTGAATGCAATCAGGATCTTTATGTTTTAGGGGCTTCTCAAAAGATAACTGGGAGTACTTTTCAAGTAAATCTATCACTTGTCTCTTCCTCTTCATTTAGCTAGCACAGTACAGTCATGTTTTAACTTTTATTAATCAGACAACATTTCCTTGTTAAAGGGCTCAGTATATCTGGGTATTAAAGTGGTTCTAAAGTAAACTTCTTTTATTTACCTTAATGCATTCTCTTCATTGAGGTAAAAAAAAATCCTACTACCTTTTCTACCAGCCACATCCCTGGCTCATCTCACCACTCCAGCACTGTCCCGGCTTTAGCAAGTGTTCCCCTCTCTTCCTGATCTCAGAGGAAGCACTGAGAGCAGTGGGAGCCATAGGCTTTTGCTGCTGTCAGTCAACCTCTTGTAAGAAGCGAGCAGAAGCATGACTTACTGGCACAATGTGTCTACGTATGCCAATTGGGAGTGGGCTTGGGAGTGGGTGCCTCCATAGTACTTAGCTTGTTAATGAGACAGCAGGGAGGAGCGGAGAGCACTGGCAGGGGAATTCCAAAGAGGAGGTAAGGTACCACTTGGGACAATATCAAGTATAACCTCTTTTTTATTTTAAGAAAGAAAAACCTTTAATAGAGCCTTAAAGAAAGCAGCACATTATACCTTTTTGAAAAATTCCACTATGTACTTGGCAGGGACTTACCTGCTGTTTGTCTATCCATCCAGGCAGGTGGCTGTCTTCCACATTGTGGTCTGCTGTCTATGGCATGGATCAGCTTGAACGGTCAGCTGCAGGATGGTCCTAGAGGGTTTGAACTTTTGGTGGTGCACCATCGGTTCCCTGGTTTCCTGCAATTCCATTTAGCCAGTCTTGTGATTCAGGCGCTCCTGTAACAACTCCCTTTTTTCTTTACTGCACTAAGGTCACTAACTTAGTTAGTCTGTCTGACAAGTCACTAACTTAGTTAGTCTTAATTAGTCTGTCTGATATGGTTTGTTACCATGGGTTACTACACTTGTGGTTGCGAAGCGAATAACTACACTTGACAAATACTAGAAAAGTCAAGATCTGAATAATGTTTTAGCTGCCTATATCTACAGATTCACGTAACATTTTTGAATGTGGTTTTCTTTTAACCCTTTCGCTGCCAGAGCCGTTTTTGCATTTTTGGCACACATGTTTACAAAATCATTTTAGGCCTGAAGATTATACAAAACTCTCAAACATGATATATTTTCTGACAGCAGACACCCTAGAGAATAAAATAGTGGTAGCTCCAATTTTTTTATGTCACATGATATTACCGCAAAGGTCTAGGAAACTCAAAATTTCAGTAAAAACACACTAACATGAATTGTAGGGCAAATAAACACAATAAATTACCCAAATTGTTTGTAAAATATAAAAGAAGAGGTTGCGCCAAGTAAATAGATACCCAACGTGCCAAACCTTACATTTTTGTGCTCCCCGTGAAATGGCATCAGACTTCAGTACCCTATATTTTCTATGGATGATGCTTCAGAAGCCCCCTATAGGTAGCAATTTAGTGTTACAGAGGAAGTCTTGTGTTAGAATTATTGCTCTCACTCTGGCGTATGCGGCAATATGTAACATGTGTATTGCAATTGACGTTTTCATGCGTAGGCTCCCCGATGCATGCATTTACGTTTGTGCATGTGTATATGGGGGGCCTCAACATTTTTTTGGGGGGGTTTATGTATTTGGGTGTAACTTTATTTTTTGCCAAAAAAAAATTTGTTTTACTTAACTTTTTTTTTTCCATCACATAGGGGACAAAAAGTCCCCTATGTGATGATTTTTGGTGACAGGTTCTCTTTATTGAGACATGCAGGATCTAAAAGACCCTGCATGTCTCCCCTGTACTCCACTGAATGTTTTGCAATGCAGATCGCATTGCAAAACATTATTTCCCAGCAAAGCGAGCCAGGGACATCGAGAACGTGACCCGGGAAGTGACATCAGAGACGCCGCTTTCCGGGTCACTGCAAGAAGAGGAGGAGAGCAGATGTGTATCCACTCTTCTTCTTCCCATCTACACGCCGCCCGCCATGGACATCCCGGGCCTGCCGATTGTGTGAAACACCCCCTGCCGTTAGGCTCGTACGACGTAGTGACCTGTCGGCGAAAGGGTTAAATTAATATAAACATAAACCCTAACAATGAGCTTCTCTTGTTTGCTCCCTTTGAGCGTGTTAAAGTGGTTGTAAAGGTAAAAGGTCCCAAAAAAGTTTCAAAAGTGTCCGATCTGTTCGCGGCAATGTCGTAGTCCCAATAAAAATCACAGATCGCCGCCATTACTAGTAAAAAAAAAAATGTATAATAAAAATACCATAAATCTATTCCCATAGTTTGTACATGCGATCATTTTGCGCAACCCAATCAATATACGGTTATTGCGTTTTTTTTTACCAAAAATATATAGAAGAATATATATTGGCCTAAACAGATGAATACATTTGCTTTTTTATATATATTTTTTGGACATGTATTATAGCAAAAGTAAAAAAATGTTTTTTTTTTCAAAATTGTCGCTCTTTGTTTATAGCGCAAAAATAAACCACAGAGGTGATCAAATACCATCAAAAGAAAGCTCTATTTGTGGGGAAAAAAAGGACATCAATTTTGTTTGGGTACAGTGTCGCACGACTGTGCAATTGTCAGTTAAAGCGACGCAGTGCCGTATCCCAAAAAAGTCTCTGGTCAGGAAGGGGGCAAATCCTTTCGGACAGCAGTGGTTAAAGTAATGGAGTGCTGTATTGCAAAAAATGGCCTGGTCATGGTGGGGGGGGGGTAAGTCTTCCAAAGGTTAAGTGGTTAATGACCTGTTTTTTTTTTTTAACTTTAGCATGTTGGTGTTCACAATCAAAGAATTATCTGAGAGTTGTCTGGTGGAACCAAGGCT
>BLSH010232229.1:1346416-1359489 GCA_018402905.1 Glandirana rugosa
TCTATTCCCATAGTTTGTACATGCGATCATTTTGCGCAACCCAATCAATATACGGTTATTGCGTTTTTTTTTACCAAAAATATATAGAAGAATATATATTGGCCTAAACAGATGAATACATTTGCTTTTTTATATATATTTTTTGGACATGTATTATAGCAAAAGTAAAAAAATGTTTTTTTTTTCAAAATTGTCGCTCTTTGTTTATAGCGCAAAAATAAACCACAGAGGTGATCAAATACCATCAAAAGAAAGCTCTATTTGTGGGGAAAAAAAGGACATCAATTTTGTTTGGGTACAGTGTCGCACGACTGTGCAATTGTCAGTTAAAGCGACGCAGTGCCGTATCCCAAAAAAGTCTCTGGTCAGGAAGGGGGCAAATCCTTTCGGACAGCAGTGGTTAAAGTAATGGAGTGCTGTATTGCAAAAAATGGCCTGGTCATGGTGGGGGGTGGGGGGTAAGTCTTCCAAATGTTAAGTGGTTAATTACCTGTTTTTTTTTTAACTTTAGCATGTTGGAGTTCACAATCAAAGAATTATCTGAGAGTTGTCTGGTGGAACCAAGGTTATTGTAACCTATACAATTAGTCATTTTTTATGTGTTAATATAACAGAAGACTTGTTCAGTTATTAATACACATATAATATAAAATAGTAATATGTTACACAACGTATCACAGCATAACATACACATTCATAATAAGCTGTATATGTTTTACATACTACGCTATAGGTCCTAGAGTGCCTTGCCACACAGCCTACTTCAATATATTACAGTTGACTATAAAGCAGAATATGTATTATGCTATTTACCATGAATACTCCTTTGCCAAGAAGTTATCAGAATAGATATATATATATATTTAGTCTAGTCACTGTCTCCCTATAGCATAACTGAAACTCTCTATATATACTTTATCGCATGTTCAGGGAGAGAGAGCATTGTTTTATGCTAATTTAATATGAAATATAGCAAAGTGATAGAATTCTGTAACATTTTTTTTTAAATTGTTTATAATACTTTTAAAATTGTACAATACAGAAGGTCAAAAGGGTTATCCGTATAGCAATGACAGTACAACATCTTTATATAAAAGTAACAAAACAAAGAAAAAAGTTAAGCAAAAAGACAGGTATATATAAATGTCAGAGTTAAAATTGTTTCTCAGTTCTGCAAATTAATATACCAAAAACTAACATGCAAAAGAGAATATAATATAGCTGACTGTGTACTAAAAGAGGTAATAACAGAGACAATATGATCTATAAAAGAGTGGGAGTCTATGAACATGGGTCAGCACCAGAGACCATGAAAGATGTCAATCAAGTCAATATAGATTTCTCCATACCAATAAAGTTTTGCCTAAGATGGTGTGAGAAGTGACTCCGATGAATATTGGGAAACGTCCCACACCTTCCAGACTTTATAGAAATTTTGCATAGAGTCATCTACTCTTGCAGTCATATGCTTCATCCTCCGTATGTCTGCCAAAGTAGAAAGGAATTGTACGAAGGTCGGGGGGGGGGGGGGGGGTGTAGAAAGCCAACATCTAGGGATAACCCTTCTTGCTGCCAATAGGATATAAGATGTTACTTTCTTTGCTGCTTTTGGGATGCCTACTATTGGGAGTCCTAGCATGTAGTGTAGGGGATTTAGTGGAATAGAGGTGTTAAATAGTGTTTGTAGCACATCTTGGATCTGAATCCAGAACGGCTGTATGGAGGGACAGTCCCATAAAATGTGCAAGTGGGAGCCTACATTCTTATTGCATCTCCAGCATTGATTGGAAGTCTCTGGATGTTGGGCGTGAAGGATGTCTGGGGTCCTATATCAAAAGAAAAGGATTTTTACCGCCATTTTTTTCTGTATTACACATCTAGAGACCTTAGATGTTGACTCCCAGACTTTCCCCCAGTCCACTAGCAAAATAGGTAGGCTCAATATATTTGCCCATTTCCTTATGTATTTATGACTTGTATCACTCAGTGGGATGTTTTCGTGAAGAATTTTATATATAGACGAGATCTGCCAGGGTTCATATGGGCCCTTAGCACACAATAATTCAAAATCAGTGGGTCTCTCCAGAGAAAGGGATGCAGATATGTTGGAGAACAAATGTTTAAATTGCAAATAGCAATAAAGGAGTGTGTCTGGAATCTTATGCTTGGATTGTAGGTCTGAAAAGGACAAGATTTTGTATGTCACTGGGTTTACAAGATGGCCTAATTGGAATATCCCAGCTTTGGTCCAATGTAGCATATGCTCGTAGGATAGGCTATCTGGGATGAGAGGGGGGACGAGGAGAAGAAAGGGAGAATTTTTCTGAGCATGTTTTCCAAATGGAAAAGGATAAGAGCATGGGTCCCAGGCAAAGTGATTTTAATTGGGGCATATATTTACCTGGAGAGGGCCAAAGCAAGTAGCATGGGTGTACAGGTACAGTAATGCTTATTTCTATTTCGGCCCACCTGTTTGGAGCCATTCTGGTTTCTGTAACATTTTATCTGTCATGACTGTAAATTAACAATCAGGGGATCCAATTTGATATGCTGATTACCCAAATCTTTAGTTTTAGGATATACTATTACTGTTTTTTTGGTTGCTGTTTTTGAATTGAAAGCAAACGTTCATGCCTTATGACAATGTTGTCACTACCCCACTCCCATCTGTATGGGTGTCATGGGCGACGCATATCAGCTCATACACGTCAGCACGTTCCGGCACGAACGATCGCTCCATTACGGACGATCGGGAGAAGATCGCAAGTGCGCATGCGCGCACGCATCAGAACACCGCGACGAACGTACGGACGCAATAGGCGGGTACGCAACGTCCAATAGGATTTCCTTGAGCACTATAAAAGACTGCTCAGTATGCTCCTTAGTTGCTGGATCGTCTTCAGCTCTCCTGAGTTCCTGACCTGTGTGTTCCTGTGTTCCTGATCTTCTCCTGTTGTGACTCGGCTTGGCTCTTGGACTTTCTCTGATCTCTCCAGTATTGACCCTTGGCTCGCTTCCCGGATTGTCTCCTGTGTTTCTCCTGTGTTTGACCCTCGGCCTGTTTATTGGACTTCTCTACCTGCCTGATTCCCGGTGAATGACCTTTGGCCTGGCTTACGGACTTACCTCTCCACTCTCCACTCCTGATTGGCAGCCTGCATCCAGACCTGCTCCAGACACACCCTGTGGCTCCAGCTCTAACCTACCTGCACGCTTCATCTACGCTTCTGGTGACCCGTGCTTCTTTGCGCTCAGTACTCCGTGTTCCCACCCAGGGGGTACTCTGCGTTCAGCCGCAAGGGAAGCCTCTCTCAGCACTTCAGCCTCGGATCAGGTACGTGATAATGGGAGTGCATAGAAAATAAATAAAATTGAATATATGAAAAAAAAAAAATTCTTTGTCTTTTCTGAAGTCTCCTTGTTGTATATCAGGGGTGTTTCTTCACCCTTTTTCATTCCCTGTTACAAATAATATATATGAATATAATGGACATTAGGACCCCATTGCAATCACTGGGACAGGTATTAAGGCTTGAAAAAAATAATGTAATTTTACCAATAAAGACCCAGAGAGACACAAGAAACTCTATATGTTTTACCTCTGCAAGATGTGGGAAAACTGAAATGTAATTTTTGCTGGCCTAAAGCATTTCTGTTATTTGGGTGCAATTGGCAAAGGTAATTTGGGAGAGAAAAGGTGAAGCAATTAAAGAACAGTGCAGAAGTATGGGACTGGGACTGTTATGTTTTGCAGTTGTGTGACAGCTACTGTACATTGAATATTGTGAGGTTAAAGGGAAGAAGAGATTCTACTGGGTATCAACAAATCCTGGAAGTGAATGTAACACAGTCAGTTATGAAACAGAAGCTTGGAAAGGATCAGATATTTCCACAAAATAGCTATCTAAAACATATCAGCCCCTACCTGCAGCACCTAGGTGAGGCTGACATCAGCACCATTCTGGTAAAATGCCATTCTTGTGGGAAAATGGTCTTGAACTGTTTCTTCAATGTCTTGTGAGATTTGGGCCACTCAGTATCTGGATTGCATTGGCAGGATTTTTGCTGAACCCTCTGAGGGTTTAGGGGAAAGGTTGATATAGTAACTAGCTTTACTAAACTATTTTTTTCTGACACAGAGTTTCTTTTTTTGCAGCCTAATGCAGTATCTAAAATGGGTTCAACAATAAATAAATACATGGACCTTGCTTGGAGTGCATGGTCCTCTTGAATGTCCATATGTGACTGCACTGGGTGTGTGATCAATCACAAGACACAGCTCCACAACATCAGTGGAAGGGTAATGAGTCATACTCTCCCACATACCTAGAAATGGCAATTTTATTTCTTCAGACCTGAGATCTTAGTAGCAGGGGGGCAAAGGAAAGGTGGAGTGCTGGTGAGTTCAACATTAATGATGAGTGGTGTAGTGGTTAGCACTTTTGCCTAGCAGCAAAGGGGTCACTGGTTCGAATCCCAACCATGACACTACCTGCCTAAAGTTTTCATGTTCTCCCTTTGCCTACGTGGGTTTCCTCTGGGTACTTAGGTTTCCTCTGGGTACTTAGGTTTCCTCCCACATTACAAAGACATGCTGGTAGGCTAATTGGATCCTGTCTAAATTGGCCCTAGTATGTGTAGCCAATGTACCCCTTAGGGGTGGCTGGTAGATGTGGTTCACCTGTCACTCTGCCCTCAATCACACAATCTTCCATGTATCCGGAGTCACGGAACAGGCCGATACTTTGTTTTGTTGTTTTATTGAGGGGATAAACTTGGATAGGGAAATGGATGACTGTGGGATTCCCAAAGAATCAAAGATTATGAGACCAAACTGTATAAAGCTCCGTATACATTCTCCTTCTTCCTCCAGCACTGACACTTGCTGACCATTACACTCCTTTACTTCTCTCCTGCACAACACTTGTTTCTTCACCGTTATGCCTGGAAGGAAATTTATCAGGCCTCCATTGCCTCTTCCTGCACCCTAGCTAGCACATGGTGAGGCCTGCACTGTGTCAGCAGGACCTTTTGCACCACCTGTTACAGGCAAGTACCACGGGCCCTCGGATTGTAAGGCCACGGGCCCTCAGGGTGTAGCTAAGTACAACTGTGCTAGTCAGGTACCGGTGGACTAGTACTCCCAGCCCATCATCTTCCAGGCCACTCTGCCCTACCTCACTGTCCAGTGACACTCCTTCCCCTGACTGGCTCCTTAAACTTCCATAGACTGTACACTCTCTCCTCCAAGCCTGCTCCAGCCTTTCTGTCCAGTTCCCAGGGTCTGTCACTCACTGACCCCGGTGGACCCTTTAAAGAGTCTTTCAGTAGCCTTTCTGTTGCTCTCCTGCTCCCTTGTGCTGCTCCAGGATCCAACTCCACTCCTGGCTGCACCCAAGCCACCAGGCCTCAAGGTAACACCCGCAGACTGAGGGCTCCCAGGTGAGGCCTTCGCAACCTCAGCTACATCTCCACTCTTCCACCCGACATTCTCCTCCCCCAGCTGAGCAGATGACGGTATTTAATGAGGCCTGCCCCCTGCCAGTCCAGATTTGGGATTTGTCAGGGCTCCTTAACATACATCAGAAAGTTACACCTCCTCATCCATCCCTTTTCCAGAGCCTTCTGGAAACAAAGAGGAGGAGCAACCAAGGGGTGTTCCTTCCTGCAATCTCTAGCTCTCCCTGGACCACTCCCCTGCCCAGATCAAAAAATTCAGGCCTGCACTTTTTGTCAGGTCTGACTAAATTTTCCTCTCCTAGCAAAAATTGACTACAAAATCACCTATTACTATGGGGGCACTACATATGTGTATGTATGAATGTGAGTTAGGGACCTTAGATTGTAAGCTCCTTGAGGGTAGGGACTGATGTGAATGTACAATGTATATGTAAAGCGCTACGTAAATTGACAGTGCTATATAAGTACCTGAAATAAATAATACTGTAAATAACATTAAAGTATACCAGTTGCTTTGCCCTGCACAGGGAAGTTGCACAATGCAACTCATTCAAATATTTGGAGAATCTTTCATGTTTATTCCCTTCTATGTTTGATTAAGGTCCAAGTGATTTTCTTAAAATATTTCTTCATCCATGAAGCAGCAATTAGTGTCAGACAGCAATGGGGCTTTCAGACTGCCTTTGACTACACAAAAAAACATTTGGACTGGTTAGGAAAAACATGCTATTATCTGGAAAATGTCAGTATTTTCCTGTCATTACAGTGACAAAAACTCCACTTAAGCTGCTTTATACAGCTCACATTTATGGCAAATTTTATGTAATTGGCCCTGCCAACATCAACCGACTTGACAACTTCAGATGAGAAATAAAAGGGGTGAAAAATGTTGCCTGAACAGTTACTGCAGCCATCAAACTGCAGTCACTGTTTGAGTTATCTGACAGCCATGTGTGCCAGCAGTCAGTATACAACAGCCAAGTGTACTAAGAGAGGGAGCGCCATATGAAAAATCCTTAGGAATCCAAAGTCTTTATTGTTTAACTGGTTATAACTAGCAGTGCAAAAGGCAGCCAATGCATTTTGGGGGTGTCAAGGCTGGGCTCAGCCCTCGCTTTTCACAGCTCAGGTTGCTCAGCTGTCAGTTAATTGCCAGCACTCATCATTCCTCAGTGACTCACCTGGTGATTATTTCTTGCTTGTCAGCCAGCCTCTTCACGCTATTTAAACTGTCTGGTTCAGTTCTCCTGTGCCTTCGTCAACATATCTAGAGACTCTCTGCTGTGTTCCTGTTGAAGATTTGCTGCCTCTGACCACGCTGCTCTCTGGCTTCCCGATTTCCTGGTTTGTTCTGATATTAAAAGGTGTGATTTTTAGTGCATTTTCTGTCTCAGTCTGATTCATGGTTCCTGACAGGGGGCTACATAATCCCCCTTCATTTGGGCTGGGGAAAATGGTAGAATGTTAACCACTTCCCGTCCGGCCTATAGACAAATGACGGCTGGGCGGTGGCTTTGTTATCCTGATTGGACGTCATATGATGTCTTCAGGATAACCCGCGATTGCGCACCCACAGGGTCGTGCATCATGGCCATCGGTGGTGCGGTGGGTCAATCTGACCCACCGCATTACCGATCTTGGTAAAAAGCTTCCATCGGAAGCTCTTTATGACGTGACCAGCCAATTGGTGGCTCTCCTGACAGGGGGTCTGTGCTGAGTGTTTATCAGTGCAGCCCCCCCTCGGATCGCCACACTGGACCACCAGGGAGCCCTCCCAAGGGCCACCAGGGAAAGCCCACCCACAGACCACCAGGGAGACGACCCTAGACCACCAGGGAGGTGATCAGGGAGCCCACACTAGACCACCAGGTAAGGGGCATGCCCAAAATGGCTGGCACTCAGTACCAATTACAGATGCCACCCTAGACCACCAGGCAATGGACACCTTAATGTGCCACCTAACAGTGTCCACCAGTGCCACCTATCAGTGCCCACCAGTACCCACCAGTGCCACCTATCAGTGCCCACCAATGCCACCTATCAGTGCCACATATCAGTGCCCATCAGTTCCACCTATCAGTGCCTAGTGCCACATATCAGTGCCCAGCAGTGCCACCTATGAGTGTCCGTCAGTGCCACCTCATCAGTGCCGCCTCATGAGTGCCAATCAGTACTGCCTCATCAGTGCCCGTCAGTGTAGCCTATCAGTGCCCATCCGTAAGGGATAAAATGTACTTATTTACAAAGTTTTGTGACAGAAACAGAGAAAAACTTTTTTTTCTTTTTCAAAATTTTATTTTTTTTTAAATTTTATTTGTAGTGCAAAAAATAAAAACCACAGAGGTGATCAAATACCACCAAAAGAAAGCTCTATTTGTGGGAACAAAATGATAAAAAAGTGTTTGGGTGCAGTGTCGCTCGACTGCGCAATTGTCATTCAAAATGCGACAGCGCTGAAAGCTGCAAATTGGTCTGGGTGGGAAGGGGGGTAAGTGCCTGGTATTGAAGTGGTTAAATTGACTCAAGAATACTCCTAAACAGACTGATTTGCAGGCATAGGATGTTATCCTGGTGCCCCCAGTAGGAGTGGTCATTTAAAAAGTCTAATTAAAATATAAATAAAGACAAAACTTTTTTTTTTTTTTGATACAGTGGAGAGGGATTATAACATCTGTCAGGTTTTTATTGCTGTGACTCCATTAGGGAGGTTCATCCTCTCTATTTGTACTGTTTACTCGTATTACCAAGATTGAAAGTGAAAATAGAATCCAAATTTTGGGTTGTCCCCAAGACAGGAATAAAGGTGACATTTTCCAGTGGGGACACTAGAATTGGTGATCTTGGTGACAACCAGAGATTCCCTCACTTTGGAGGGGTCTCCTCTAACTTCCTGATATGGATATGGGACAGAAAGTGGAAATCTCCCCAACGGGAAACAGACGGCAAAATAAAAAATATAGGTGTTTTATTCCCTCTATGACTATATTTAAAATGACAAGAATGTTTTACTTTTAGTTCTACTTTAAAACTTACACAATTAATTAAGTCACGTTCATGTTTCTGTGCATATACAGTATCTCACAAAAGTGAGTACACCCTCACATTTTTATACATGTTTTATTATATCTTTTCCTGTGGCAACACTGAAGAAATTACACTTTGCTACAATGCAAAGTAGTGAGTGTGCAGCTTGTATAACAGTATACATGTGCTGTTCCCTCAAAATAAGTCAACACACAGTCATTAATGTCTAAACCACTGGAAACAAAAGTGAGTACATTCCTAAGTGAAAATGTCCAAATTGGGCCCAATTATCCATTTTCCTTCCCCGGTGTCATGTGACTTGTTAATGTTACAAGGTCACAGGTGTGAATGGGGAGCAGGTGTGTTAAATTTGTTGTTATTGCCCTCACTCTCTCATACTGGTCACTGGAAGTTCAACATGGCACCTCATGGCAAAGAACTCTCTGAGGATCTGAAAAAAAGAATAGTTGCTTTACATAAAGATTGCCTAGGCTATAAGAAGATTGGCAAGACCCTGAAACTGAGCTGCAGCATGGTAGCCAAGACCATACAGCCGTTAACAGGACAGGTTCCACTCAGAACAGGCCTTGCCATGGTCGACCAAAGAAGTTGAGTGCACATGCTTAGCGTCATATCTAAAGATTTTCTTTGGGAAAAAGACATATGCGTGCTGCCACCATTGCTGCAAAGGTTGAAGGGGTGAGGGGTCAGCCTGTCAGTGCTCAGACCATACGCTGCACACTGCATCAAATTGGTCTTCATGGCTGTTGTCCCAGAAGGAAGCCTCTTCTAAAGATGATGCACAAGAAAGCCCGCAAACAGTTTGCTGAAGACAAGCAGACTAAGGACATGGATTACTGGAACCATGTCCTGTGGTCTGATGAGACCAAGATAAACTTATTTGGTTCAGATGGTGTCAAGCATGTGTGGCGGCAACCAGGTGAGGAGAACAAGGACAAGTGTGTCTTGCTTACAGTCAAGCATGGTGGTGGGAGTGTCATGGTCTGGGGCTGCATTAATGCTGCCGGAACTGGGAAGCTACAGTTTATTGAGGGAACCATGAATGCCAACATATACTGTGACATACTGATGCAGAGCATGATCCCCTCTCTTCGGAGACTGGGCCACAGGGCAGTATTCCAACATGATAATGACTCCAAACACACCTCCAAGAAGACCACTGCCTTGCTAAAAAAGCTGAAGGTGATGGACTGGCCAAGCATGTCTCCAGACCAAAACCCTATTGAGCATCTGTGGAGCATCTTCAAATGAAAGGTGGAGGAGCTCAAGTTCTCTAACATCCACCAGCTCCTTAATGTTGTCATGGAGTGAAAGAGGACTTCAGTGGCAACCTGTGAAGTTCTGGTGAACTCGATGCCCAAGAGGGTTAGGACGGTGCTGGAAAATAATGGTGGCCAAACAAAATAATGACACTTTGGGCCCAATTTGGACATTTTTACTTAGGGGTGTACTCGCTTTTGTTGCCAGCGGTTTAGACATTAATGGCTGGGTGTTGAGTTATTTTGAGGGGGCAGCAAATTAACACTGTTATACATGCGGTACACTCACTACTGTACATTATAGCAAAGTGTACTTTCTTCAGTGTTGTCACATGAAAAGATATAATAAAATTTTTACAAAAATGTGAGGTGTGTACTCACTTTTGTGAGATATTGTAGCTGAATGACCTTTTTTTGACCTTGTTATAACTGGACATCATCTTCAATCTTACTTCCTGGTTTAACTAGTATATTAGACTGATCGTTGGCTTGTTCTACATTCATCTCTGGATTCTGGTTAAACCTAACTGCTCTATATCCTTATACTGACCTTAGGTACTACTCTAGATTTTGTCCCCACCCTCTGGTTTATATCTTGCACACCTTTTGGTAATTGACTCAGCTAGGATCTGACAACTACTACTAATTTTTTCTAAACTTACCACTCTGATTCTGGTTCCACATACCACGCTATCTTAGTCTTGCACTTAAAGTGTTACTAAATCCACAGCAGTAAAGTCAGTCTTTACTGTATATGCAGTGAAGCATGCTTGTTATACTCACTGTGAAACCTAAGGGGTTAATCCTCTGCATTGTGTAAAAATGCTGTTGATCCTGGCTTCTCTGATCCTCCCCTCCTTCCACTGTCCCCTGACAATTTCCTGATAACACCGAGTCTATGGAGTCAGGCTGCACATGCTCGGTTTAGTGTGTATTGCTAGAGTGTTTTTTTTTTTCTTGGGAGGGTGCATGTGATCAGTACAGGGCCAATCAGCACTGACCAGAGGGTCTGGGGTCTTGCAGTCTAATAGGACAGTTAGAAAGCTCATCCTACAAGCTTTAATCAGTCCTTGGCTTGACATTGATAGAAGTCACAAGACTGCTCTAACTGCTGATGAGAAAAGGTATTTAGCAGGTTATATTTACTAAAATAATTGCATTTCCACATTTTGTGTACTGTAGGAGACCAGATATAGTGAATGAAGGCTTCTGGGTTTAAGTACACTTTACCAGCACTGTCACCAGTGGGGCAAACCTGGGTGCTGCAACCTAACCCTAACAAACCTACCTCCAGGGGCTCTGGGAAAGACTGGGTCATCTTTTAGAATAAACAATGATGAGGGGCTCTTGGCAAAACTGGGCCATATTTTAGAATAAACAATGATGAACAATGATGTTTATGTAATCACCTACATTATATATGGTAAACTATTTTATATTATACAGTATATATTCTTTATCTTCACTGTGTTTATTTTCCCATTTTCTTTCTTCATTTTCCTATGTCATGTTTTTCTTTCAGAACAGGTATTATAAGCAGGACAAAATTTATGAAAATCTTTAATGTAGCTTCAATTAAATTTGTGCAATTGCTTGGAATCCCAGCAGAGCCAAAACTTAATTTTCGGCAATGCAAGAATGAACATTCCATTTGACCAATAAAGCTGTGCAAATAAAATTCAAAGTAGAATATAATAGGACTTATTAATATTGAGGTAAAGGTAATTAAATGATAATATGAATGGCTGTGCAAAATCCAAAATTAATTACAAATTTATCACATAGTACAATGCTGCTCTAGTATTCATTTTCTGTAGGGATTAGATCCAGGTTGTCTTTTAGAATTGCAAGTCTGATTATGATGAAATTGGTTAATGCAATTCAAACTCTGTTATATTCAACATGTGAACTTTTAAACTTTCTCTCACTCATGTTTCACAAATTAACATACAACATTGTGAAATGTGGCTGGGATTAGCCAAAGGAAAAGCGAACATAGGCGAAATGATGTATGAAACTAGAAACACATCCACTCAATCACTATCTTCGGTAAGGCTAACAGCCTGTGACTTTGTGATCAGATTAGCTAACATTGCCATTATGAAAGACAAATGTTACTATGCATGTATTTTGATGGAAGGTAAGTAGAGATTAAAAAGTCTTTCAGTGCTTCGGCAGAAATCTGTCAAAGGTTTAATGCACAGGAAACACAAAATATAAGCACGTGAAATCCTGCTCTCTTTTATTTAACTAGTCAAAAAATACCTTTGATGTTTCCTGCAATATTACAGCACATGATGATGACTTGTTTAGGCAGTAAAGTGCAATTCCAGCCAAGCCTTTTGGAGTGAGTCAGGTTTATAATCCCTGTTCCTGGACAGGAAGTGATGGGTAACAGACAGCAATACAATTTGACAGTGTTTATAATTCTTGCTTGATCTATTAGATACACTTTTCATATTGCTGTCTATGTTCTTGATGAAGAGCAATATTTCACATTGAGTCTCATGTACCAACAGAAAGTCTGGAGAATGCTCCTGAATGGGACACAGACATCATTTAGGACCTCTGAGATTCTAACCCTTTGCCAATTCTGCCCAAAACTAAAAAAGAAAATGTGATCATGTTCAACTTATCAACAATGAACTAGAACCATAACATAGTGTCCCTACCAGTAAATAACCTTTGCATTATAGTATCAGCTTTCCCTAGACTAATGGGCCTGCTGATGCTAACCCCAGTTTGCCCACCCATCTGCCTTGCTGGACTGGGGATGCTACTAACTATCTGCTAGCTGTAATACTGGCCCTGGGAATATTACTAATGTAACATCACAAAATGGGGTTTATTCACTATAGGGGCAAATCATTTTGATTTTGCAAGTGAATTCATTAACCACAACAGTACCTGGCACGAAAACCCCCTTCCTGTCCAGGCCATTTTTCAGCTTTCAGCGCTATCACACTTTGAATGACAATTACTCAGTCATGCAACACTGACAACACCAATTACTTAAGTGAACGTTTTAGTTTTACTAAACGGGGATATCACTTATTTGGGGTAAAACACTACAATGTAATCATTATAAGGGTCCCGGTCATAATGTCGATCGTCTATCAATCATCGTAGGGGTCAGGTCGTTCCGTCTACCCACCCGTTTGACCCCAATCGTAGTCGTCCGGGTAATCAGATCCCTTTCGACTATGATATTACGTTTCCAATAAATGACCATCCCTGTGATACAATACCAAGATCAAGTAACAACTATTCAACTTGTACTAGTGTAAAAGAAAAAATCAAAACCCGTCT
>BLSH010232229.1:1361965-1390286 GCA_018402905.1 Glandirana rugosa
ACACCGACAGAGCCGGGATGCGCGCGCCCGATCGCGCGCAATCCCGGCTTAAAGGGAGGACGTCATATGACGTCCACCCGCTGGAAGAGCAGGACCGCTCCGCCGTCATTTGACGGTGGGCGGTCCTGAGGTGGTTAAAGCTGTTTTCACTTTGGACACTCAATCATCTGCGAAGGAAATTAAAAAAGCAAACATACTTAAAGCAGAGTTCCACCCAAAGTTGAAGCTCCACTTATATGACCCCCTTGCCAGTGCCACATTTGGCACCTTTCGGGGAGGTACCTGTTCCCACTTCCAGGAGATCGGGCGTGATCACTCAAAAGTTCGGCCCCCCGCTTCAGAAGGCGCATGCACAATAGGGAACTAGCTGTGAAGCCGCAAGTCTTCACTGCCGTGTTCCCTTACTATGAATGGCGGCAGCAGCACCCAATTTACTTGTTGAGAAATCACTTTAAAAAACAGCCCCTTAGCATTTCTGGCCATGGCCATCTTGAGTAAGGGCAGATCATTCCTGTAGCATTTACTTCCTGGAGTCCATTTGCCTTTAGCTCAGGTCCCTCCTGAAGACTCCTGGGATGTATAACATACTTTCCCTGAGCATTGAAACCAAGAAGTAACTGAAGAAATGTAAAAAAAAGTTTAAAACAAGTAGATATAGTATACCTTCCTTTCTATTTACTAATGCTAGCAGTATAAGGATTAAAAATAGTCAAATTTGTCTGAAAGAATGAAGTTCCCCTTTAAGTGATTGGAGTGAACACAGCTTACTTGTATTGGCTAAGCTAGGTGAACATTTACGTTGCAACTCAGTCATTTATTATGCCAAGTGAACAGTGTCTACTCCCTTAAAAAATCAAACACAGTGTGGCTGCATTGGGAGTCAGTGGGTTTGACTTCCAAAAGGAATAGATCCTGTTCACTTTGTAAACTGATCCAATGTTAGTTCTGAATGGGAGGATCTGGTTCATTATTAATCATCTGATGCATTCTCTGTGTTTGAATGTGGAAAGGCTGCAATGTCTGCATTCTTTAGAAGCGATTAACTCTTGGGAGAATCTCAACAAAACTTACATTGCTATTGCAGGGGGTGCCTAAAATCTGAGTTGCATCTTACTGCAGACTTCTGGGACAATCAGTGAGCCAATCACACAAGCAGGAGGTTAGATTTTTAGAGGTGTTCTGTACACCTTTAGGTTGCTATATTGCATTGAATCTTGCAGAACATTACAGCATTGCAGATTGAAAAGGAATTTGAAATAGCATTAATTGTATATGCTATTTTTTTTAATTTGATGTTGTTTTTTTCCATGCAAGCGAAGTTAGTCTTGAACTCATTTAATGATGTGCCTCTTTTTATTTGCAAATGATTGGGTATTCAAAGTTACCACAGCTTCACTTTACCCACTAAGCTAAGTTATCTTTATTAAATCAACCCTAATGACTAATGTTGTTCTTAAATACACTATGCAAGCCATTTTACAAATAATATTCACTTTAAGAAGTGTACATCTTTATTATATTCAATTTACAATCCAAACTAATCCAAAAAATCTAAAATCCATCTTACCTTCCTGTCTTCTCTGTCTTATTTCAGTTATGTAAATGCTTCTTGTTTAATTGCTTGATGATTAGTTATGGGTGAACCTGCTTAAGTTCTATTAATGTATGCGTTCAGACAGAGAACATGTCTAAAAATCTGCAATTAGTAAACTTTATTGCAAAGTAGGCTGCACGCATTCTAGCAATCAATGGCAAAGGACAGATGCACAGCCCTGAGCAGAAAGCTGTCACCTTTAGTAGTGGTAGTAATGCCACCACTAAATAATTACAAGGGGAAATTCACCCATCACTAATCACCAATGGGGGTTAGGTTCAAATTTGCAATGACACAGGGTTTGCTTTGAACTCAAATTGTTCATTGCTTGCCAAACAAGTTAACTCAATAGTCTGTTTCATCACTTACCAAATTGAACCCTAAATTTCTGCAAGAATCCAATATTGTTGGCATTTGGGGCATTACAGCCACTAAAGAATTACTTGATTAATCTTGTTGAAAAGAAGACACAAGTCTATCTATTTCAACCCATAAAAAAATGGCTTCCTGCTGAAATTCAGTTTGGTAAGCAGTTAAACAGACTATTGAGTTAACTTTTTTGGCAAACAGTGCACAATCCGAGTTCAAAGTGAACCCTGTGTTATTGCAAATTTCAACCTCACCCCTATTGGTGATTAGTGATGGGTGAATTTTGCCAGGTTTGATTCATCGAGGGTACAGAGATACTGGTTTGAAGTTTGGTTGAACCAAAATTTTGCAGCAAGTGCATTAAGGTGATTGGGAAGGGGAATGTTAAACTCTGCTCATTTTGTGGGCTAATCTGCAAATTATTGTTAAAATATGGCTTGGGGAGCTGGCCATTGCTATGGGGAATGTTTAACAAAACAACACATTTTTAAAAAATACTGTACAACAGGTAAATGAGCTTCAAAGGTGACATAACAAAAAAAAAATGTTTGTTTCTTGCTGTGGTATTTAACTGTACTCACAGACACACATAAACATGAATAGAAATGAAGATAATAATATTGCTCAACATCCTTAAATAGTAATCAGCTGTGTTGATATATAAACAAGATGCATATAGAAGAACAATGTGCAAATTCAACCTAAAAGTGCATAAATAAAGTCACCTGTGCTTTGGTGCTTCAGTAAAAAAGAACAGCATATTTGTCTTCTTATATTCAGTGCTAGTGTAATGGTTCTAAGCCTTCACCACCACCACCGTGCAATCTATGCGCTCACCTCAAGGCAAATGAAATATCACTTCAAAATAAATGGTTTCCTAGTATGGGAGATGGGATGGTTCACCATGGGTCATCTCTCCAGCTTCCGTTTACCTCCAATGCTTCTGTTCTCTCTCACGTCGAGTAGTAACTCTGCAGGACATAAAGGGTTTAAATAGTGGGACCTCTCATGGTGTAGTATTTAAGTTAACAGAATGCTTTTATTAAGTGACTTATGCGCTTACATCAAGGCTAAAGGTAAAACATTTAAAACAAGCTAAACCGGCATTCAGCCGCCTCTCATATCACTTCCGGTATCAGGAAGGTCAGGCCACGCCCTACACGTTACGTCACACCACCTGACACCCCTGAAGAAAGAGCAGTAAATTTTGCGCTCAACATTATTGTCTATTGTTGACCTATGCCAGGGATATGCAATTAGTGGACCCCCAGCTGTTGCAGAACTACAAGTCCCATGAGGCATAGCAAGACTGACAGCCACAAGCATGACACCCAAAAGCAGAAGCATGATGGGACTTGTAGATTTGCAACATCTGGAGGTCTGCTAATTGCATAGCCTTGACCTATGCTATATCCCAGTGGTTCTCAACCTCAGTCCTCAAATACCCCCCACTAGGCCAGGTTTTGGAAATTTCTCTTGGGCAGTCCTAGGGTATATTCCTCAATCAAACATCCAAGTGCCTCCAAAGTTGATAGCTTACTGTACACACTGTACTTCAGAGTAGCATTTCCTATTTAAAGCACATGGGTATTAGGCATCTACCTAACTTTGTAGCGCAGTTAGAATATTGATTAGATCTTAGTGCCGTTTACTTTGGAAAGCAAGTCTGAGTTTGTTGGTGATGGTAGTGTTGCAATGTGACACCTTTATAGCGCCAGAGCTCCAGAATGGGTCGCAAACTCTGAGGGCTACAGCAGGATTCACCCTGCATCAAGCATTTAAAATTTTGCGGATGATAAATGTTTCACTTCCCTCTGCAGTTGGAGGCTCGTCTTAACCAAGCACCCAGTTAGTTCAACGTTTGCAGAACCTCCATACAAGCAACATTTGGTCTAAATATTGGTTCAGACTGAACTACTCATCTATAATCTTTAGATATAACCTACTCTCCCCCTACTACCTCCACATGCCGAACCTCTGCCTCTCACTTTAGACCTGCCTGATATATATATATATATATTTATATATATTTAATATAAAGGATTGCCTACATTTACTGGCAGTTATGGCAACTAGGGGATAAAACAAAACGCAAGAAAAAAAAAAAGCAAGAAAAATGAGAGGCTAACACACTCAAAAAAGTCTGGCCTCACAGAATAACTTACAGGTATTCATCTAAAATAAATTAAAATCTCTCCTTACGTGACAAAAAGAATTGTATGTGCAAATGCAAATGCCCGTGTAGGTCTGACATGCATGTGTAAATGGTGATCGCACTACATGTGAGGTATCGCTACAAACATCAGAATGAGGGCAATAATTCTAGCTCCAGAACTCACGTTTAACTCTCAACCAGTAAACTATAAAGGCGTTTAAAGTGTTTAATAGTCCATATGCAGCGCTTAAAATAAATTAGAAAAGTCTTCAGTACAGTAGAAAGGAGGACTCCCAACACCAGCTTCAGCATGAGTCAGACAGCATATCGCACCACCATGCCCAGCAAGTCTCCTTACCAAATTAATCACACAATACATCCATACAAAGATATAGAGCAGCGCAAAATCACCCAATTTATAAGGATGAGTTATCATAGGCAAATGTCCCATAATAGAGGTAATTGCAACCCCATATGTGTTCACAATAAATAGCCAAAAGCAATCAGCATGTGTGGCTACATGAATCACCCTAAATGCAAAGGTAATATATAAGTTCATAAAAGTCCTCAAATAAACGTAGTAGTACAGTAGATCATCTCAAGGATATGGAGTCCAACACCACACTGTGCGAAATAGAGGCAAGTGTGGCCACCTCCCCAAAAGATAAAACAAACTCTTACCAGAAGTATTTGCCAGGCACTTTCATGCTCAATCAAAAAGTGCTGTCTGTGCTACACTGGCACACTTGGAGCTGATGATCCGTGCTCATCCCGTTTCGGTGTCATCCACTATAAATGCAAAGAACAGGATCAGGACATGTGATATTGTTTACAAATGTAATGGATAAAAACACACACACTGTCCCTCCAATAGGTAATCCCCTTACCCCATACGCTTTATATGCAAGCAGAAATCTCTCACAGGTGGACGCGGGCATTGACCATCCCTGGAATCCTTGTGATTTAGGGTGATTCATGTAGCCACACGTGCTGTTTGCTTTTGGTTATTTATTGTGAACACATTAGGGGTTGCAATTATCTCTATTATGAGACATTTGCCTATGAACCGATAACTCATCCTTATATATTGGGTGATCTAGCGCTGCTATATATCTTTGTATGGATGTATTGTGTGATTAATTAACTTTTAATAAGCAGCAGCTCTGGGGCCACTAACAGCCCAAAACTTTCTTTGCATATTCATTTGATCCAGGGGTGCATGTTTGGGGTTCAAAGGGTTTAGGACTTGGTGTGTAAGTAATCACTCTTTGAAGTTGATCTTTTTCTCTTAGACCTCATTTGATTTTCAAGTCTCCTTACCAGATGCAGGAAAAAGATCAGCAGTGTATGATATACTCCACAAACAGCCAGAAATCAATGGGATCCTCAATTGAATATGCACTTTAGAACATCCACACATGAACTCCTCCATATTCCTCCAAACATGGATTCATAGGGAACAAAGGAAGCAGCCAATAGTGAAGCCCATAAAGCATTCAATAAAGTTTATTAAAAGTTATACTCACATAAAAGCGAACAGTACAAGCTTGTAAAATATAAAATCAAACTCCGCGGTTACTCAGCGTACTTGACATGCTGTAAAACCGTCTGATGCGTTTCAGCCAATGGGCTATCGTCAGCGGCATGGCCAGCCATGTCTAGAATGCCTAAAATATTCCATTAGCCGGAAACAGAATGTTGGAACGCACGGCGTCACTGCCATTGCGCTCCAAAGGCAGGAAATGGAACAGACACACCTGTTCGTGTCACATCCGGTTTCTTTATTTCCGGAGCCTGTCATCAAAACAGAGGACATCGCTGCCCCCAGGATAAAAACAAAGATAAAAGGGCAAATAAATACCATATATAACATATATCTTAATATCAGAACCGAGATGATCACAAAAATACTAAATATTTGGTCAAAGTTAAAAAGTTACAAGGGGGAAAAAACGCCATTCTAGAGATATGCTCCATCTAGTGGTGATATAGTATACACCACCAGAACACTAACTCCAACGTAGGACTGGGACACCCTAACCATTATTAATAAAGCAATTAATGTCCCAGTCTACGTTTAATCCGTAGGACACATAACGTTTTAAATCAAAAATCCACCGGGTTTCAATTTGAGATAGCATTCTCCCCCAAAACTACCTCTTCAGTGTGGGGTAAATCGATCAATACCAATGAATAAGGTACCTGTGGGAGCGTGCAGACCACATTTTGAGAGGTACAAATTATGAAGGTCTTAATATCATATTTTTTCTGTGTGACAGTTGAACTGAACTAACAAATCTTTCTGTCTTGGAGTTTATTAAGTTTGCATACTCCACACTTGCGACAAGGGTAAAAACCCTTAAGTTTCTGAAAAAAAGGTATTCTGTGGGGAGCATCCAATACATTGGGTGCAACCTGAAGTCGTAAGGGAGGTACTCTTCTAAAAATTACTTGAGGACATTCAGGCAAAATGGGTCCCAATACCCTATAGTTTTTAAGAATATCCCAATGTCTGGTCATGATTTTTTTGATATGGTGTTGATGAAAAAAGGTAGTGAGAAACGAAAATCTAAAATCTTTCTGGATCTCGATTTCAGATCCAGTCTTCTCAGTTAGCATAGCAGATCTATCCATACTACCTACTTCTGCTATAACTGCTTCCAATTCTCTTGAATCATATCCCTTGCTAAGGAACCTAGTCTTCAATATCCTAGCCTGTCTGAAGAAATCCTCTTCAAGAGAACAGTTTCTCCTCAAGCGTATAAACTGTCCCTTAGGCACAGCCTTCAGCCAACTGGGATGATGGCAGCTACCCTTTCCAATATACCCGTTCCTGTCTGTACACTTTAAAAAAGTTGTAGTGATCAGAGATCCATTTTTAACCTAAATATTAAGATCCAAAAAATGAATCTTGGAATCACTAGCGTCATGTTGTAAAACAATTCCCAATGCGTTAGCATTAACCACTTCAGCCCCGGAAGGATTTCCAGCTTTAGGACCGGAGCCCTTTTTGCGATTCGGCGCTGCATCGCTTTAACTGACAATTGCGCGGTCGTGCGACGTTGTACCCAAACGAAATTTGCGTCCTTTTTTTCCCACAAACAGAGCTTTCTTTTGGTGGTATTTGATCACCGCTGCGTCATTTCTGATCGCCGCTATAAACAAAAGAAGAGCGACAATTTTGCAAAAAACCCCAAATTTCTTACTTTTTCCTAAAATACAAATCCAAAAAAAAAATATAAAAAAACATTTTTTTTCACCGTTTTTGGCCGATTTATATTCTTCCTCATATTTGCGATAAAAAAAATCGCAATCGGCGTTTATTGATTGGTTTGCGCAAAAGTGGTCGCTTTTACGGATGATGAGAATTCATTTTTGGGGTTTTTAATTTTTTTTTATTTTTTACTAAAAATGGCGGCGATCTGCGATTTTTTGCGGTACTGCGATATTGGGGCGGACATGGCGGAACATTTTGACACTTTTTTGGGACCATTGGCATTTATACAGCGATCAGTGCTATAAAAATGCACTGATTACTGTGTAAATGTCATTGGCAGTGAAGGGGTTAACCTGCAGGGGGCGCGCTAAGGGTTAACTATGTTCCCTGGGCGTGTTCTAACTGTATGGGGGATGCCCTAACAGGGGAAGGGAAGTGGTCACAGCCTTCACGTAAAGGAAGGCTGTGATCACAGCCCTTCCCCCTCACACAGAGCGGAGGTCCGTGTTTACATACACGGACCTCCGCTCATTCGCTCCGGGGGGGGCATTGCGGGTGGCCGGCGGCAATCGAAGCCGCTGCACCCGCTCCCTGGCCCCCCTGGACACAGTGAGCGCGTATGACGGCGATTTGCGGGAACGAGCCACTTTGCCACCGTCAATTGCCGATCGGCGGTCGGCAAGTGGTTAAGTCATACCATGAAATCCTCCAGTGAATTCCTATCGCCATCCCAAAGGAGGAGGACGTCATCAATGTACTGACCCCAAAAAACTAGCTCTGGTCTCCTGTCAGCAAAGATGACGTCCTCCTCCCACTTAGCCATAAATAGGTTCACGATGCTCGGGGCAAACTTGGCGCCCATAGCGATTCCTCTATTCTGTAAATAGAAGAAGTCCGAAAAACAGAAATAATTATGCGCCATGGCGAACCTAAGCAACTCCAGCACAAAATCTCTCTGAGCGGGGACTAATTCAGAATCCCTCCCCAAAAAAGTGCTAACAGCTTCAAAGCCATCATGGTGGGATATAATAATCCTTGATATAAGAAGGAGTTTGGGAGACAAGGGGCTGTAGGAAGTTTTCAATATATTTACCGATCCGGGAGGTAATGGAGTCAAGTCCACTAATTATAGGCCTCCCTGGGAGGTTGGTTTGGTCCTTGTGGACTTTAGGGAGATAATATATGACCAGTATCCTGGGGGCTACAGGAACCAAAAAGGCCCTTTCTTTTTTATCAACTACACCCTTACTGAAACCCCTGTATAGCAGTTTCACCAAATCCTTTTTAAATCGGTTGGTAGGATCATTGGTCAAGGGTACATAAGTATCAGAGTCAGAAAGGATCCTATTCATTTCCCCAATATGAGCCTGTTTCTCTAGCACCACAATGCCCCCCTTGTCTGCGGGGCGTACTATGATGTTGCCCCTGTCTTTTAGGGACTCTAGGCCCTCCTCAAATTTTTGTCTGTTCTTATTCCTTTTTTTCTCCAAATCCTTTAGTACCGGGTCTTTAAAGACTGTGTTAGAAGGAGGTACATTCCCCGGGGGATTGAACAGTGAGGCATTCGCCAGACCTGTATTTCTGGCAATAAATATCTCTGAATGTTAATCTTATGAATATATTTCTTGATATCAATAAAGGCTGAGAATTTATTAAGGGGTTTGTCAGGTGAAAACTTGAGCACGTGGTTTAGAACAAATTTTTCTGGTTCAGTAAAATCTTTATTGCTTAAATTAAAGATGCCACTATCCTTTACACACTCCCCTTGGGAAAAAAAACTATTGTTATTATTCCCAAAATGTGAGGGGCCATTATCAGCATGGGTAGCTCTCCTGGTTTCAGAATGTCCTGGGCTCTCCCACTGGGCAGCTCTCCCTCTGTCTCCCCTATTATTAGGAGTGTGATATGAGGGGTGTTGAGTAATATAGCGGTCATCATAACCATAATCCACATCATCTCTTCCCAGGGGTTCATATTGATTACAGAATGGTGTATCATTATGATATGAAGATCTGTGTTGATTCCCAGGTGGCCACCCACATTGTTTGGCTCTAGGTGGACCTACTCTGGGACTAGGGCAAAAGAATCGACCACCCCCTACTTTCCTCCAGCCTTTTCTAGGGGTGTTCAAATCAGTGGGTCCACTAGCTAGTTGCTGAACCGCTGGAGCCCTTGGTGTAGAGGGTGGTACAGGTGCTAAATTCTGAACCACCCCACCTGTAGCCATTTCAGCTCTCTTAATCTGCCACTTAAACAATGTATTAGCCTTGAAATCATCTGAATCTCTTATATGTTTAAAGTGTTGACCATGTCTGTTTTTAGGTTTGATGGTTTGTCGCCATTTCATGGGCGTGAACATTTTCAAATCTTGACATTTTATGGTATCTATTTACTCAGTGCAACATCATCCTTTATATATTTTTTAACATATTACATTTTGTTAGATTTTTACATTCGGAAAGTACAACATGATCCCATACAGCATAACATAAGTAGAACAGGAATAAAGCAATCCTTCAAAATACTTCTTAGGAGCTAAAAATAAGATCAGTATAAATATGCCTTACCACCTGTTCATCAAGAACATCTATACTGTAGTAACCATTATCTTTTATATTTTACCAAAAGAATTGGTATTATATTGTGTTTGTGTGCACTAAAATGCATTTGGGTGTATTTATTCATGAAAGTTTACTTTTGATAAACTGCTGGGCAAATATTGGACACAATAAAAAATTGCAATAACAACATTTTATTCTACTGATTTCATAATATATATAATGTTGGGGCATTTTAAGTAATTTTGTAGCAAAAAAATGCTGATTTTAACATGTACTGCCCTGCCAAAAAGTTCTGAGAATGACACAAATATTAATTTTCACAAAGTCTGCTGCTTCTGTGTTTTTAGATCTCTTTGTCAGATATTACTATAGTATCTGTATAGTATATTACTATAGTATACTGAAGTATAATTACAAGCATTTCATAAGTGACCCTTCTTTTTCAAGACCTCTGCAATTTGCCCTGACATGCTGTCAATCAACTTCTGGGCCACATCCCAACTGATGACAGCACATTCTTGTATAATCAATGCTTGAAGTTTGTCAGAATTTGTGTTTTTTTTTTGTTCATCTGCCTCTTGAGGATTGAGCCCAAGTCCTCAATCAGATTAAGGTCTGTGGAGTTTTCTGGTCATGGACCCAAATTTTCAATGTTTTGTTCCCCAAGCCTCTTAGTTATCACTTTTGCCTAATGGCAAGGTGCTCTGTCATGCTGACATTGTTTGTCATCAAACTGTTCTTGGATTATTGGGTACCATTCTTTATTCATGGCTGTATTTTTAGTCAAAATTGGGAGTGAGCCCTCTCCCTAGGCTGAGAAGCAACCCCACACATGCATGGTCTCAGGATGCTTTACTGTTGGCATGACACAGGAATGATGATACCGCTAACTTTTTCAAACAAGGTTTTTTCAGGATGCCCCAAACAATCGGAAAGGGGATTCATCAAAGAAAATTACTATACCCCAGTCCTCAGTGGTCTTATCCCTGTGCCTTTTTCAGAATATCAGTCTGTCACTAATGTTATTCCTGGAGAGAAGTGGCTTCTTTGCTGCCCTTCTTTACACCAGGCAACCTTTCAAAAGTCTTTACCTCATTGTGTGTACAGATGCACTCACACCTGCATGCTGCCATTCCTGAAGAAGCTCTGTACTGCAGGTGCCCTGATCCCGCAGCTGAATCAACTGTAGGAGATAGTCCTGGTGCTTGCTGGACTTTCTTGGGTGCCCTGAAGCCTTCTTCACAACAATTGAACCCCTCTCTTTGAAATTCTTGATGATCTAATAAATAGCTGATTTAGGTAAAATCTTAGTAACAGCGATATCCATGCCTGTGAATCCCTTTTTGTGCAAAGCAATGATGACTGTGAATTTTTCCTTGCAGCTAACTACGGTTAACAGAGGAAGAACAAGGTTTTCAAGCACCACCCTCCATTTGAAGATTCCAGTCTGTTATTCTTACTCAATCAGCATTACAGAATGATTTCCAGCCCTGTCCTCGTCAACACTGACACCTGTGTTAAGGAGAGAATCACTGACATGATGTCAGCTGGTCCTTTTGGGTCAGGGCTGAAACGCAGTGGAACACGAAAAGAGAGCCGGCACACTGGAACTGCAATAATCAAGGAGCTCTCTTTATTCCATATCGTCCATGTACAAGGAATAGGCTAACATGTTTCGGCAACAAATGCATTTTTCACAGCACTGAAATGCACTGGAATTTTTTTTGGAGGATTAAGTTCATTTTCATGGCAAAGTGGGACTTTGCAATTAATTGCAATTCATCTGACTTTCCAGAGTATATGCAAATTGCCATAATAAAAACTGAGGCAGCAGGCTCTGTGAAAATTAATATTTGTGTAATTCTCAAAACATTTTGCCAGGGCTGTATGTTAAAAATGTCTTAATTGGTTTGGACGCAAAGTGTTTGATCAGTTAGCTAGGATTAAGCATGAACAATATTTTATCAATTCACAGTAATCAAGCAAATATACAGACAATACTGTGCAAACGTTTTAGGCAGGTGTGAAGAAATGCTGTAAAGTAAGAATGCTTTGAAAAATATATATTGTAATTGTTTATTTTCATCAATTTACAAAATGAAAAGTGAGTGAACAGAAGAAAAATCGAAATCAAATCAATATTTGACGTGACTACTCTTTGGCTTCAAACCACCAACAATTCTTACACTTGCACATTTTGTGCACTCGCACAAGTTCAGGGAATTTGTAGGATTAGAGTCAGATGTATGATCAACCAATTATGCCAAGCAGGTGCTAATGATCATTATTTTCATATGTAGTTTGAAATGCAGTCATTAACTGAAACAGAAACAATTGTGTAGAAGGCATAAAACTGGATGGGGAACAGCCAAACTCTGCTACTAAGATGGGATTGTGGTGGACAGTTTCACGTCACATGGCATAAACCATGGCAAAACTAAGCACAGCAGCAAGACACAAGGTAGTTAGACTGCATCCGCAAGGTCTTTCCTAGGGAAAATTTTCAAAGCAGAAGAGATTTCAAGATCTGCTGTTCAAGCTCTTTTGAAGAAGCAGAAAGAAATGGGCAATTTTGAGGACTGTAAATGCAGTGATCGGCCAAGGAAACTTAATACAATGCTTACTTCCCTTCAACATTGAAAGATGTCTAGCAGTGCTATCAGCACAGAACTGTTGGAAACCAGTGGGACTCAGGAACACCTATCTATTGTCCGGAGAATTCTGGCCAGAAGTGGTCTTCATGGAAGAATTGTGACCAAAAAGCCATATCTGCGACGTGGAAACAATGCTAAGCAACTCAACTATGCAAAAAAACATAGGAACTGAGGGTGAAGAAAAATGGCAGCAGGTTCTGTGGACTAATAATTTGAAATATTTGGCTGTAGCGGGAGGCAGTTTGTTTGCCAAAGTGCTGGGGAGTGATTCAAGAATGAGTGCATGCAGGCAAGAGTGAACATTGTGGAGGTTCTTTGCAAGTTTGGGCTGCATTTCTGCAAGAGGATTGGAGATTTGGTCAGGAATGGATCATTGGTGTCTCCAATACTGATAAATACAGACAGATACCTATCCATCATGCCATACCATCAAGGAGGTGTGCGATTGGACCCAAATTTATTTTTGCAGTAGGACAAGGACCTATCTTAAGCTTAAGGAACAAGGAGTCCTGGAAGTGATGGTTTGGCTCCCACAGAGCCCTGATCTCAACATCATTGAGTCTGTCTGGGATTATGTGAAAAAACAAAAGGATTTGAGGCAGCCTAAATTCACAGAATTAGTTTTGGAGTGACCCAGCAAAACTGATTTCACATTTAGATAGCTAATTCAGGAAAGCAGAAGATGCACAGTTGATGGACCAACATATTGAAAGAAACAGCTATGCAGATGGGCTGTGATATATATCAGTATTATTGTTGGCCAACATCTTAAAATGTATGATTCATATTCATAATGTGAATATCTAAAAGAAAGATTGAGTACAGGATTTCATTAATTTATTTCCATGTTGGTTAAACTTGCCAATTAGCATACTCCTGCTGTAACCTTTCTAGATTTCTGACTGGCTCTTACATGCATGTGTGGTGTTTGTAGTTTAATATATTGTATATTATATTACCTATCCTAAAAGTGGGGAGTAGAATGTTTTTTAAAGATTCTACTTTTTTTAAATTGTTTGCAATTAATACATTTGTTCTGTTGTAATGCAAAAGTGCAGTCCACCCTTTTTTATATATACAGTATTTCACAAAAGTGAGTATACCCCTCACATTTTTGTAAATATTTTATTATATCTTTTCATGTGACAACACAGCCACAAAAAAATTAGCTGTCCCCTCAAAATAACTCAACACACGTCCATTAACCACTTCAGCCCCGGAAGGATTTCCAGCTTTAGGACCGGAGCCTTTAACTGAAAATTGCGCGGTCGTGCGACGTTGTACCCAAACGAAATTTGCGTCCTTTTTTCCCCACAAATAGAGCTTTCTTTTGGTGGTATTTGATCACCTCTGCGTCATTTCTGATTGCCGCTATAAACAAAAGAAGAGCGACAATTTTGCAAAAAAAACCCAAATTTCTTACTTTTTGCTAAAATACAAATCCAAAAAAAAAAATATAAAAAAACATTTTTTCACCGTTTTTGGCCGATTTATATTCTTCCTCATATTTGTGATAAAAAAAATTGCAATCGGCGTTTATTGATTGGTTTGCGCAAAAGTGGTCGCGTTTACAGGTGATGAGAATTCATTTTTGGGGTTTTTATTTTTTTTTATTTTTTACTAATAATGGCGGCGATCTGCGATTTTTAGCGGTACTGCGATATTTCAACGGACCATTGGCATTTATACAGTGATCAGTGCTATAAAAATGCACTGATTACTGTGTAAATGCCATTGGCAGTAAAGGGGTTAACCTGCAGGGGGCGCTCTAAGGGTTAACTGTGTTCCCTGGGCGTGTTCTAACTGTGCGTGGGCTGCCCTAACAGGAGAAGGGAAGTGGTCACAGCCTCCATGTACAGGAAGGCTGTGATCACAGCCCTTCCCCCTTCACAGAACGGAGGTCTGTGTTTACTTACACAGACCTCCGTTCTTTCACTCCGGGGGGGGCATCGCGGGTGGCCAGCGGAGATCGACTCCACCGCACCCGCACCCTGGCCCTCCCCGAACACAGTGAGTGCGGGCGCGCCTCAGGCGGCGCGCGCGCGCTCACTAGGCTCGATCTCGCCGCCGCCGTCGTATGGTGGCGATTCGCGTTACAGAGCCACTTTGTCGCCGTCATTTGCCGATCAGCCGTCGGCAAGCGGTTAATATCTCAACCACTGGTAACAAAAGTAAGTGCACCCCTAAGTAAAAATGTCAAATTGAGCCCAATTATCCATTTTCCCTCCCCGGTGTTATGTGACTCGTCAGTGTTTCAAGGTCTCAGGTGTGAATAGGGAGCAGGTGTGTTAAATTTGAAGTTATTGCTCTCACTCTCTTATACTGGTCACTGGAAGTTCAACATGGCTCCTCATGGCAAAGAACTCTCTGAGGATCTGAAAAAAGAACTGTTGCTCTACATAAAGATGACCTAGGCTATAAGAAGGTTGCTAAGACCCTGAAACTGAGCTGCAGCATGGTGGCCAAGACCATACAGCGGTTTAACAGGACAGGTTCCACTCAGAGCAGGCCTTGCCATGGTCGACCAAAGAGGTTGAGTTCATGCGCTCAGCATCATATCCAGAGGTTGTGTTTGGGAAATAGACGCATGAGTGCTGCCAGCATTGCTGCATAGGTTGACACGGTGGGGGATCAGCCTGTCAGTGCTCAAACAATATGCCGCACACTGCATCAAATTAGTCTGCATGGCTGTTGTCCCAAAAGGAGGATGCACAAAAAAGCCAGCAAACACTTTTCTGAAGACAAGCAGACTAAGGACATGGATTATTGGAACCATGTCCTGTGGTCTGATGAGACCAAGATAAACGTATTTGGTTCAGCTGGTGTCAAGCGTGTCTGGCGGCAACTAGGTAAGGAGTACAAAGACAAGTGTGTCTTGCCTACAGTCAAGCATGGTGGTGGGAGTGTAATGGTCTGGGGCTGCATGAGTGCTGCCGGCACTGGGGAGCTACAGTTCATTAACCACTTCAGCCCCGGGAGGATTTCCAGCTTTAGGACCGGAGCCCTTTTTGCGATTCGGCGCTGCGTCGCTTTAACTGAAAATTGCGCGGTCGTGCGATGTTGTACCCAAACAAAATTTGCGTCCTTTTTTTCCCACAAGCAGAGCTTTCTTTTGGTGGTATTTGATCCCCTCTGCGTCATTTCTGATCGCCGCTATAAACAAAAGAAGAGCGTCAATTTTGCAAAAAAACCCAAATTTCTTACTTTTTGCTAAAATACAAATCCAAAAAAAAAATTAAAAAAAACATTTTTTTCACCGTTTTTGGCCGATTTATATTCTTCCTCATATTTGCAATAAAAAAATCGTAATCAGCGTTTATAGATTGGTTTGCGCAAGTGGTCGCGTTTACGGATGATGAGAATTCTTTTTTGGGGTTTTTTTATTTTTTTATTTTTTACTAGTAATGTCGGCGATCTGCGATTTTTAGCGGTACTGCGATATTTCAACAGACATGTCGGACCATTTTGACACTTTTTTAGGACCATTGGCACTTGTACAGCGATCAGTGCTATAAAAATGCACTAATTACTGTGTAAATGTCATTGGCAGTGAAGGGGTTAACCTGCAGGGGGCGCTCTAAGGGTTAACTGTGTTCCCTGGGCATGTTCTAACTGTGGGGGGACTGCCCTAGCTGGGGAAGGGAAGTGGTCACAGCCTCCATATACAGGAAGGCTGTGATCACAGCCCTTCCCCCTTCACAGAACGGAGGTCCGTGTTTACATACACGGACCTCCGTTCCTTCACTCCGGGGGGGCCATCGTGGGTAGCCGGCGGCAATCGAAGCCGCCGCACCCGCTCCCCGGCCCTCCCCAAACACAGTGAGCGTGCGGGCGCGCCTCCGGCGGCGCGTGCTCACAGTGCGCGTTATCGCAGCCGCCGTCGTATGATGGCGATTTGCAATAACGAACCACCTTGTCGCCGTCAACCTGCGGTTGGCAGTCGGCAAGTGGTTAAGGGAACCATGAATGCCAATATGTACTGTGACATACTGAAGCAGAGCATGATCTCCTCCCTTCAGAGACTGGACTGCAGGGCACTATTCCAACATGATAACAACCCCAAACACACCTCCAAGACGACCATAGCCTTGCTGAAGAAGTTGAGGGTAAAGGTGATGGACGGTCCAAGCATGTCTCCAGACCTAAACCCTATTGAGCATCTGTGGGGCATCCTCAAACGGAAGGTGGAGGAGCGCAAAGTCTTTAACATCCACCAGCTCCATGAAGTCTTCATGGAGGAGTGGAAGAGGGCTCCAGTGGCAACCTGTGAAGCTCTGGTGAACTCCATGCCCAAGAGGATTAAGGCAGTGCTGGAAAATAATGGTGGCCACACAAAATATTGACACTTTGGGCCCAATTTGCACATTTTCACTTAGGGGCGTACTCACTTTTGTTGCCAGCGGTTTACACATTAATGGCTACATGTTGAGTTGTTTTGAGGGGACAGCAAATTTACACTGTTATACAAGCTGTACACTCACTACTTTACATTGTAGCAAAGTGTAATTTCTTCAGTGTTGTCATATGAAAAGATGTAATAAATATTTACAAAAATGTGAGGGGTGTACTCACTTTTGTGAGATAATGTATTTAGTGTTTGCTTACAGTATCCTACTAAAATACACGAGTAGCACAAATAGCGGGTAGTGTTGGGGGAACAGTTCGAGCCGAGCAAAAGTTCGGCCTGAACACTGGCTTTTCACCTGTTCTACAAACACCCATATTGTCAGGGTGTTTGACTGTTTGCTTGGACCGGCCCAGTGCATTCTAAGCCCTGATTGGCTGAAGCAATGAAGGCTTTGCTCAATCAGGGCACAGAACACTGTCAGAACTATGTTTGGGGAAAGTAATGATGACTGTGCCCAATCATGGCTCATTGCTCATAGACTCACCCCACACTATAAAGGGTTCCTTCCCAGAGGAGCCGTTTGCAGTGTGATGTTGGAGTGGAGATAGATAGAACATGGCTCTGTTCATTGCTACTAGTGAGTTAGTGTGCTATTGTGATTCTATTGTGAATGTAGAGTGTCAGTGTAGTGTGAATATAGTGATAGTGCAGCGTCAGGGTACTGCGATCTTCGTTTTTTACTTTAGTGTCATTGCAGTGAGCCGGGGCAGTTTTACAGCAGTATATTGAAGAGTGTCAGTGTAGTATGTCAGGGCAGTTTTACTGCAGTATATTGAAGTGTGTCAGGGCAGTTTTAAAGCATTATATTGTATGCATCAGTGCACTTTTACTGCACTATATTGTAGTGCGTTAGTGCACTTTTACTGGATTATATTGTAGTGTGTCAGCGCACTTGGAAAGCATTATATTGTAGTGGGTCAGTGCACTTTTATTGCAGTATATTATAGTGTGTCAGTGCACTTTTTTCTGCCGTATATTGAAGTGCATCGGTGCAATTTTACTGCAGTATATTGTAGTGTGTCAGTGGAGTGTGTCTGTGTAGTGCAGTGTTAAACACAGCATTACATAACATTTAGTGCTGTATACAGTGCTGTATACACTCCATTTTTTTTTTTGGTTGCTGCGTGTCCTCAAGTTAAAGTCCACATAACACCACTTTCCATTGAATAAAGTGCATCCAATTACACATGTGTCTATTACATTATTATACAGGATTTATTATACAGAATTTATATAGCGCCAACAGTTTCATCATGTCTGGGAGGCCAACAAGGAGATGCAGATATTCCCCGGCGGCTGTGAGGGGGGCCAGCAGCATCTGTGTCCACAGGCAAAGGTGGACGTGGTCCATTCTCAGGCAGGGCACCATTTTCTCTGGTTAGTTATGTTGCCTGTGTTATCCAGCCGCAGCATGCAGAGGAGGCGGTGGCCTGGCTTACTAAACCATCCTCATCCTTTATCACCCAAGCAGAGACTAGTGCACAGTCCAAATGTGAGTGTATACTATTGAGATCTTAATAAATAGTGTGTTTATTATAAACAATATTACACTATTTTGGGCATTCCCTTCCTTCCCCTTTAACCCTCAATTGGAGCATTATTTTAGGAGTAGGAAGATACAGCCGTCTTCCATCAGAGATTGATATCCAGATGACCACCATTCACCACTAGACATTGCTGGAGACTGGGAGGAACAGCTAGGAGTGACCACAAGAAGTTACTTGCGAGTCTGTGAACCCACACATGCTGTTACCCCACAGCACTAAGGTGAAAGGCCACCCTGCACATAAGTGTTTGCATTGTGGAAGAAGTGACACCTCTGTTGGTTTTATTCATATGGAATAGTATAAGAAGATTCTTTCTCATTTACCTGTGTTGTTTGAGTTTCTCAAAATGGAATTCTATTAATTAAGCACATAGTCTGTTTACCCACGCTGACTAACATAAAAAGAATATATATTTTTTTTACTTGTGTTGTTTATGCTGGGACTACACCAGTTTCTCAAAATGGAGTTTTATTAATTAAGCACACAGTTTGTTTATCTATTTATGCACGCTCACTGATGTGAGGCTTTATTTTTGTTACCATTGGACCTTCTCATTAGCAGCTTATTAGCACTCTGTGACTGTGTGTGGACACTGTATTATAATTTTTGCCATTTACTTACTGTTTAGCACTTGTATTACCACACCTGTATACCATCTCACATGATAATGACACTAAACTCCTGTCCGCCCTTCGACATGGAAAGTTGGCACATGTGCCATGCCTGGCACATGTCCTCAATTTGGTGATGCAACATTTCTTAAACAGGTACCCAGGGTTGCAAGATCTTCAAAAGCAGACCAGAAGAGTCTGTAGCCATTTCAGGTGGTCATACACAGCCAGTGTTTGGCTGGCTGAAATTTAGTTGGAATTTCACCTGCCCATGAACCAACTGATTTGTCCCACCAGGTGGAACTTGACTTTGACAATGCTGCAATGGCTGCACATGCAGCAGAGAGCCATCAACGAGTACCTGTGTGACAATGGCACAACAGCAGGCTCAGGGGGGCTTGGCTTTTTTTCCCCATGCCAATGCCTGCTGATATAGAATGCATGCACTGTACTGTCACCATTTGAGGAGACTAAAAGGATGGTGAGTTGTAACAATGCATGCATCAGTGACACAATCCCTCTTGTGTTCCTGATGGAGCAGACTCTGTGTGGCATTATGGACAGGGTACTTGAGGCAGAGCAGTGGGAGGAAGACCCACTTTATGCAGACACTATTCTTGCATCACCACAGAACACACAAGACAAGAGGGAGGAGGATTCTGGCATTTATGGAGGCATTGAAGCAGAGGAAGACATATGTCAAACCTTAAGAGATGGCTTTCTGCCCCCAGGAGATTATCTAGGCGCGAAAACAGACATGGAGAGCTTTCCAGTCGACGATCCACTGGGTTGCTGGGTCATGAGAATAGACCACTGGCCAGAACTTGTCCAGTATGCAATTGAGATGCTGGGCTGCCCTGCATCTAGTGTGCTTTCCAAATAGACATTCAGTGCTCCCAGAGGATTTGTGACAAATAAGCGAGTGTGTCGGTCTACAGACTCCGTTGACCGGCTGACAAATTTCAAAATTAATCATTCCTGGATTACCATCAGCTATCAAGCCCCCTGATGTTGCCGGTTAAGTCTTTTTGGGATGTGAAATCTGTGCAATTTTTTTGGTATAGGTTTCATGGGTACAAATAATACCCAAGGACCAATTTTTCCACACCTGTTTGACAGGTGCATATAATTTAAATTTTTATAGCAAGGCTGATTCTTGCTTTTATCAAGAGTACCTCTATAAGGTTAAGGTGTGAAGGTACCACCAACACCCAAAGCCCAATTTTTCCACCACTGTTTGACCGAGGCATATAATTTACATTCTTGCTTTCATCAACAGTACCTCAGTTACAGTGTGAAGGCATCACCAACACCCAAAGCCCAATTTATATGCACCTGTTACTTCTATCCAAAGTCTGTGAAACAGACACCATAATTTATCCAAGAAATCTCTAATCTTTTTCCAAGTGCACTAAATTGTGGCCTCATCATACAGACTGTCTCACCAAGCCAATGTTTAGAAAATAAAGAAAACTTGCAGGAAAAATGTAATTTTTTCCCCTTTATAAATGTAGTTTTTGCTGCAGCAGGTTCTATACATGGTACAGATGTGCCACTTTACAAGCAGACTAAGGAGACCACCCAGTCACTATATTTAAAGGAATTTTTCATTCTTCTTGTTTTACGGCGGTTCTCCGTTCTGTGAGGGGGGACATGACAGATCTACTGATCCCTGATCCCCGGGATCAGTGAGAGCTGTTATGTCCCTGCCAGCCCAGCTCCCATACAGTTAGAACACAGTGAGGGAACACAGTTAACCCCTTGATCGCCCCCTTAGTGTTAACTCCTTCCCTGCCAGTGACATTTATACAGTAATCAGTGGCTATTTAAATTTCTGATCGCTGTATAGATGTCAATGGTCCCAAAAAAGTGTAAAAAATGGCCGACATGTCCGATGCAACGTCGCAGTCCCGATAAAAAATCGCAGGTCACCGCCATTACTAGTAAAAAAAAAAATAATAAAAACACCATAAAGCAATTCCCATAATTTGTAGCAAACCAATCAATATACGCTGATTTTTTTTACAAAAAATATGTAGAAGAATATATATCGGTCAAAACTGATGAATCATTTTTTTTTCTTTATATTTATTATAGCAAATCGTAAAAAATATTGTTCTTTTTTCAAAATTGTCGCTAATTTTTTTGTTTATAACGCAAAAAATAAAAACCGCAGAGGTAATCAAATACCACCAAAAGAAAGCTCTATTTGTGGGAAAAAAGGACTTCAATTTTGTTTGGGGACAACGCTGCACAACCGTGCAATTGTCAGTCAAAGCGACGCAGTGTTGAAATGCAAAAAGTGCTCTGGTCAGGAAGGGGGTAAATCCTCCCGGGGCTGAAGTGGTTAAGCATCACTAAAACACTAGTCACTTAAAATTATCTTTTTTAAAACTTTTTTTGCATTGATACATGTCCCCCAGGGCAGTACCTGGACCCCCATACCCTTTGTATGCCCAATAATTTGCATATAAGCCTTCAAAATGGGAACTTTTGATATTTTCTGTTCGGGCCCCATAGACTTAAATGGGGTTCATTGTTTGGCTCTGAACTTTTGCTATGTTCGAAAGTTTTGGCACAAACTGAATGTGCATCTCTACTAACGGGAAATTTAAAAAAGTACATGAATGAAAAATAAAAGAAAATAGAAAACCTCAGTAACAAAAACTGTGGAGAAAGGGGGTACAGAAGCTAAGCACACATGAAATAGTAGTACGAAAAGGACTGTTGAGTCTCTGAACTGTGAACATAGGGAGTAAACAACAATGCAGTATGTAGCCCACCACAATTCAATCTACATTAATCATATAGCACAGGATAGCACTGTATATCAATTAACTATCCCTACACAAACTGTCAGCTGACAAATGTTGTTGTAAACCTGCCGATTTATATGGAGGGGTCTGGCACGTAACAAATCCCAAATTACTGACCATTCTAACTCTATCCAGTACCTAGCAGCAAAGTCTGATATGATGAGGGAGGCCTCTCTTACACCTCTGACTCAGACCCCTGATAGTGTACACAGGAGGCACATGACTACAAAGTGTAACGCACTGGCCCAGTTTAAATACTGTAGCCCATTTGGCACCAACATCTGTCACAAGCACACAGGTGCACACACGAGTATGCACATGCACAAAAGGAACTTGTATTAGCCTGTGCACAGAAGTTAGTCTAGAGGAGCCATCTTGTTTATTGGCATGCCCTTCCTTACACCCAGAGTTGAAAGGTCAGGTAAGGCATTATGTGCCCTTTAAAACTCAGTACAAGGAATTTCACCATAAATGTGCTGAAACTGTGAACCTCAATCCCCTGAATTCTTCGGGAACCCACCCTGCATCAAATACAAACCTTATTCCTATTGATAATCAGTTGCTTTGGATTGTACGTGGGTAAACATGTGGCCTTTTTAAAATGAAACATCAGAAGGTGCCCAGTATTTCTGTGGAAACAATGATTGATCAGCATTTGTTGAAATTAGCACCGTAGCCCAGGTCTATCCATGCAGAAGTCTGAGCTTGGTTTGTTTTGACAGTTTATTTATAGTGAAGGGCGGGGCCATCCGGTGATGTACAGGTGACCCCACCCCTTCTGGCATCATGTGATGTCAGAGGGGTGGGTCACCCAATTACGTCACCTGGTGGCCCCGCCCTTCACTATAAATAACTGTCACAACAAACCAAGCTCAGTTGGCGGAAACCCTCTCATGGAGGAGGAGCTGTTGCGTTTTTTTTCCGGGTCCGTCGCGCTGTGATTGAAGTGGATTACATCGGGGGACACTTATTTTTTTTCTTTTTTAATAAAGGACTTGTCCCTAATTGTCTCCGTTGTTTTTTTTTTGACACTTTTTGGTGAACTAGCAGGGTACCCGATACTAATTCACATGGGGGCGGGATCTGGGGGCCCCCTTATTAAAGGGGGCTTCCAGATTTTATTAAGCCCCCCGCAGACCACCACAGCCACAGCCCAGAGTTGGTTGTGGAGAAGAGGCTCTTGTCCCTATCAACATGGGGACAAGGTGCTTTGGGGTGGGGGGCGCAGTGCCCCCTCTGCCCCAAAGCACCATACTCCCCATGTTGAGGACATGTAGCCTGGTACGGTACTCTCATTCCCCCCCCATCCTGGCCGGCCAGGTTGCATGCTCGGATAAAGGTCTGGTTTGGATTTTAGGGGGGAACCCATGTCAAATTTTTTAAAAATTTTGGCTTGGAGTTCCCCTTAAAATCCATACCAGATATGAAGGGCCTGGTTTGGACTGGGGGGGGGGGGGTGACCCTACGCAAATTTGTTCAGTGATTTTTCTGTATATTGCCTGAAGCCGGCAATACATTACACCCACAATAATAAATGACAATTTTTCCTTCACAAATGTAATTTTGCTCTGGCACTGTTCTAATCATCACAGAGGTGCGCCCTTTTACAGGCAGACTAAGGGACCCCCCCAGGCAAGATATTTAAAGGAATATTTAATTTTTATTGTTTCACTTTAAGCATTATTAAAATCACTGCTCCTGAAAAAAAATGATTGATTTAAAAACTTTTTTTTTGCATTGATACATGTTCCCTAGGGCAGGACCCGGGTCCCCATACACTTTTTATGCCAACAACTTTCATATAAGCCTTTAAAAGGAACACATTTGATTTTTCATTTTCGGACAAATTTTTTGTCTGTTCGCATATTCTGGTGCAAACCAAACTGGGGGGTGTTCGGCCCATCCCTAGTGACAAACTATAATGTGGTACGATTGGTCAAAATGCTTTAACCCTTTTTCTACCTCATAAAAAATGCCTTCATCTTTGTGCTACAAAATCTCATTCCACTGCAAATATGTCCCTCTATGTCCTCATTCTGTACAAAGCTGCAGAAGATGTTGTCAATACAAAAATCAATATTAGCACTATAGGTTCCCTTTTCTGGTTTCTCTTTTATTGTATTGTACATTTAATTACTACTAGTGTTGAGCGAACTGTAAAGTTCGGGTCCGTACCGAACTTTCGGGTGTTTGGGGCCTGGACCCGAACACGGACATTTCAAAAAACATTTGGGTTCAAGTCCGGGGTTCTGGTATTTTACTCCACATGCTGAGAAGCTGCAGGGCAGCCAATCAACAAGCGTTTCACTGGTTTGCCCTTAGAAGCCATCACAGCCATGCCTACTAATGGCATGGCTGTGATTGGCCAGTGCATCATGTGACCCAGCCTCTTTATAAGCTGGAGTCACTTGATGCTGCAGTCGCATGCTCTTGGGTTAGCTGTAGGGAGAGGAAGCTGACGGCGTCAGGGAGTGATTAGAGACATTTTAACAACATCTGATCCTGCATCCTGAGATAGATGACTACTGCTGTGCTGTTGCTCTGAGGACAGATAGCAGAAATTTGAGATTTCACATACAGCTTCTTTGAGTTGTAGATCAAACTCTGCATAAAACAACGATTGCTACGATCGTGCTCGACGATCAGATTGTTGGAGGAATTTGAGATTTCAAATATTGCTGCTTTGAGTTGCAGATTGCAGATCAAACCCTGCCTAACACAACGATCGTTACGATCGTACACAACGATCAGATTGTGGGATTGTACACAACGATCAGATTGTGGGATCGTACACAACGCTCAGATTGTGGGAGTAATTTGAGATTTCACATACTTCTGCTTTGAGCGATCTGACTGCACTAGGTAGAGGGACAGATTATTGTTCAAAAATCATCTCCTAGTTCTAAAGGGAGAGGTTTTAGCTGCAGCTGTAAGTGCCACATTATTGTTCAAAAATCATCTCCTAGTTTATTTGATTTTAATTTATTTTCCCTATCCCCATTTTTTTGTAGGGCACTTGCCCCACTCTTACCCCCATTTTACTTCCTTTTGCAGCCCTCTAGCACTTGCCAGGACTTTGCTACAGCCATTTTTGTGCCTAAAAGTTCGGGTCCCCATTGACTTCAATGGGGTTCTGGGTCCGGTATAACGTTCGGGCAACATTCGGATGCCGAACCCGGACTTTTTCCCAAAGTTTGGATGGACCCGAACGTCCAGGTGTTCGCTCAACTCTAATTACTACTAAGCTCTAGCTGTATACTGTGTGTAAAAAATAAAAACGTATTCATGCATTTTATTGTATACAAGGGGAGGCCAATACGTTCTTACCTTCATCATGGCCTAGTAGTGTTAGGGATCTAAAATTTTGCAGGTTTATAGGTGAATATCTTACTAATATGCATGCCAATTTTTGTTTTTGTAGGTCGTGGTGAATTATAGTTAGAGCCAAGAGAAATGGAGTATGTGTCATGCTGGACAAAGTTGAAAACCTAGCCTTGAATAGGTTCCTCCATCTTCAAGGTAAATCTGCCCAAATAATCTATGAAGAGATGTCAGCAGTGTATGGACCATGGGTGAAAGCTGGGTATAGTATCTCACAAAAGTGAGTACACCCCTCACATTTTTGTAAATATTTTACTATATCTTTCCATGTGACAACACTGCAGAAATTACACTTTGCTACAATGTAAACTAGTGAGTGTACAGCTTGTATAACAGTGTAAATGTGCTGTTCCCTCAAAATAATTCAACATACAGCCATTAATGTCTAAACCGCTGGCAACACAAGTGAGTACACCCCTACGTGAAAATGTCCAAATTGGGCCCAATTAGCCATTTTCCTTCCCCGGTGACATGTGACTCATTAGTGTTAGAAGGTCTCAGCTGCGAATGGGGAACAGGTGTGTTAAATTTGGTGTTATCGTTCTTACTCTCTCCTACTGGTCACTGAAAGTTTAACATGGCACCTCATAGCAAAGAACTCTCTGAGGATCTGAAAAAAAGAATTGTTGCTCTACATAAAGATGGCCTAGACTATAAGAAGATTGCCAAGACCCAGAAACTGAGCTGCAGCACGGTGGCCAAGACCATACAGCAGTTTAACAGGACAGGTTCTCCTCAGAACAGGCCTCTCTATGGTCGAACAAAGGAGTTAAGTGCACATGCTCAGCATCATATCCAGCAGACTAAGGGCATGGATCACTGGAACCATATCCTGTGGTCTGATGATACCAAGATAAACTTATTTGGTTCAGATGGTGTCAAGCGTGTGTGGCAGCAACCAGCTGAGGAGTACAAAGACAAGTGTGTCTTGCCTACAGTCAAGCATGATGGTGGGAGTGTCATGCTCTGGGGATGCATGAGTGCTGCCGGCACTGGGGAGCTACAATTCATTGAGGGAACCATGAATGCCAACATGTACTGTAACATACTGAAGCAGAGCATGATCCCTCCCTTCGGAGACTGGGTCGCAGGGCAGTATTTCAACACGATAATGACCCCAAACACGCCTCCAAGATGACCACTGCCTTGCTAAAGAAGCTGAGGTTAAAGGTGATGGACTAGCTAAGCATGTCTCCCAACCTAAACCCTATTGAGCATCTGTGGGGCATCCTCAAATGGAAGGTGGAGGAGCGCAAGGTCTCTAACATCCACCAGCTCCGTGATGCTATCATGGAGAAGTGGAAGAGGACCCCAGTGGCAACCTTTGAAGCTCTGGCGAACTCCATGCTCAAGAGTGTTAGGGCAGTGCTGAAAAATAATGGTGGCCACACAAAATATTGACATTTTGGGCCCAATTTGGTCATTTTCACTTAGGGGTGTTCTCACTCTTTTTTGCCAGCAGTTTAGACATTAATGGCTGTGTGTTGAGTTATTTTGAGGGGACAGCACATTTACACTGTTATACAAGCTTTGCACTCACTACTCTACATTGTAGCAAAGTGTCATTTCTTGAGTGTTCTCACATGAAAAGATATAATAAAATATTTTCAAAAATGTGAGGGGTGTACTCGCTTTTGTGAGATACTGTATATCTATTTGATCCTGAGACTAAAGAAATTAGTAAAACATGGAAACATGCTTTATCGCCCAACCTTTAAAAAGGCTAAGGTGCAACATCCATCCATTAATCACGGCTATTCAACTTTGTCTGGTACCTACTCCATTCCTCTTGGCTCTAACTCTAATTCACATCGACCTACAAAAACAAAAATTGGCACGCATATTACTAAGATATCCATAAACCTAAGATAAACCTATAAACCTGAAAACATGTAAATCCCTAGCACATCTAGATCATGGTGAGGGCAAGAACTGACTCCCCTTGTATGCATTCTCTATTTTAATACTCTTAGCACTTTAATTCCTTTAGTGGTTCATTATAAACAGTTTTCTTCAATATTGGGTAGAGCTAAAAATAAAGACTAGTTCCCAGATTTCCATGTATGCACATTTTCTGTCTTAACATGTCTTCAGGTTGTGTTATGCATGACTGGCAGTTACAATCAGCTAAGGGTGATTGCAGCATTTTTGTTATGCAAAATGCATAAAGCAACTTTAGGCAACAAATTAAATTTTGTCAGGAATATCAAGCACTCCTGCTCGTCATTCCAGCATCCTGGTTTTGGCTGTGGCATTTAGAACACGTATCATAAGTTTTAAACATATACCATGAAACTTAAAAACAAGAGCAGTATTCCACTGTTCCAATTTTCAAGCAGCACTGTGGTACAATACATATTTAACACCAACATAGTGAACAGTGTGCTACAAAAAGTCCAAAGAAGTTCATGACGCATGATCCAAGCATCCACCAGAAAATCTTGTAAATGCCACTTTTGAATGTGAGGCACATCTCTCTCTAAACACAGCAACCGGAAGTGATATGAGAGCCAGAAGCGGAAGTGACAGGACAGAGGTGGCAGTGGGTTCCGGGATTGGTGAGAGATTCAGGATAGCACTTTCATTGTTATCTGGCAACACTGAATTTAATAGATGGGCAAGCTTAGTTTTTTTTTGTAAGTGATATTCTTTTTAAATAAAGGGGGTATTTTAACTGTACTTCACTATGGGAAGCTACAGTATCTCACAAAAGTGAGTACACCCCTCACATTTTTGTAGATATTTTATTATAACTGACGACACTGAAGAAATGACACTTTGCTACAATGTAAAGTAGTGAGTGTACAGCTTGTATAACAGTGTAAATTTGCTGTCCCCTCAAAATAAGTCAACACACAGCCATTAATGTCAAAACCGTTGGCAACACCCCTAAGTGGAAATGTCCAAATTGGGGCCAAAGTGTCAATATTTTGTGTGGCCACCATTATTTTCCAGCACTGCCTTAACCCTCTTGGGCATGGAGTTCACCAGAGCTTCACAGGTTGCCA